>JADRCD010213386.1:34623-44944 GCA_019843815.1 Montemys delectorum
ATTTATTTTTATGTGTATGAGTACACTGTAGCTGTTGTACAGATGGCCGTGAGCTCTGGCCCGCTCAGACGCACCAGAAGAGGGCGTCAGATCTTATTAAGCCACCATGTGGTTGCTGGGATTTGAACTCAGGAACTTTGGAAGAGCAGTCAGTGCTCTTACCCGCTGAGCCATCTCACCAGCCCCTCTATTTCCTTTTTTTTTTTTTTTTTAAATTTGTTTTATTCATTTACATTTCAAATGCTTCCCCCCAAGAGTTCTGCGCTCCACCCCCACCCCCTATCCCCTTTGCCTCTGAGAGGATGCTCCCCTACCCGCCTACCCACCCTCATCTCACAATCGCCACCCCCTTCCCTGACATCAAGTCTCTACAGGATTAGGTGCGTCCTCTTCCACTGAGACCAGACAAGGCAGTCCTCTGCTACATATGTGCCAGGAGCCATAGACCAGCTCCTGTATGTTCTTTGGTTTAGTCTCTTGGAGCTCCGGGGGGGGGGGGGGGGGGGGGGGGGTCCTGGGTTAGTTGACACTGTTGGTCTTCCTATGGGGTTGCCATCCCCTTCAACTCCTTCAGTCCTTCCCCTAGTGTCTCAGTCAGTTGCTGGTAGAGCCTCTCAGAGGACCAGCCATGCTGGTCTGCAAGCACAACATGGGCTTAGTCCGGGTTTGGTGCCTGCCCATGAAATGGATCCCAACTTGGGCCTGTCGGGTTATGGGGTTCTGTGGCTGTTCCGCCCCAGGGCTTGGCTGCCTGGGGAGGCAGGATGCAGGAGTTTTGACAGCGCTGTTGCCAGGTGGGTATCGTAGAGCAGCCCCAGGGACACTGCTCCAGGGTTGGGGAGTGCAGTCTGCAGTGCAGGACAGCAGCCTGAGCTGCCTTGGGAGTCCCCAGCCTGCAAGGATGCCCGGGGCTGTATGGTTCTCAGACTCTCAGACACCCAGGCACCGCTGGATGCCCTGAAAAAGCTGAGAATGGAGTGGGGGCCTGAGGGCTGGATCTAGCCTGAGGTAGGGGGATGCTTCAGCTGGTCCCTCAGGGATAGTCCTTGGCAGCGGCATCGGTTTGGGGCTTGGCTTGGTGGCAGCCGTGGCTAGGAGTGCAGAGAGGCCTTCTTCTGGAGATTAGAAGGGGGCTCTATAGGTGAGCCTCCACGGCTCCCCACGCGGATCCAGATGAGAAAAGGCAGTCCGTGGTTTATGGCATTTAGGAAAGTGGATGAGTAAAATGGAATCCCACTTCTCAAGGCAGGGCCTGGGGTTAAACACCTTTTGCAGGGAGGAGTGTCTGGGAAGGAGAGTTTATTGGACAAGCCTCCTTTAGGTACCTCATTAAAATGGAGATCTTGAGGCTACTTGACCGCAAGTCACGGCCTCCACCTGTGAAGGGGCTTGGGGTGTTGCCCTTATGTAACTGATGGCCACAAATCTATGGAGGGCTGCCACCTCGTGCCAGGAGCCTGGTGCCCTTTAGGGTGGCTGGGGTTTCTAGCCTTAGCTCAACCAGGAACCAGGCAGCCTTTCACAGTCCTACATGGGCCCGTCACTGAATGGCCATTCCTTCAATCTCTGCTCCATTTTTGTCCCTGCATTTCATTTAGACAGGAACAATTCTGGGTCAAAAATTTTGAAAGTGGGTTGGTGACCCTGTCCTTCCACTGCAGACCCTGTCTATCTCCTGGAGGTAGTCTCTTCAGGTTCCATCTCCCCACTCTTAGGCATTTTGGCTAAGGTCATCCCCACTGAGTCCTGGGAGCTTCTCACATCCTAGGTCTCTGGGACTTTCTAGAGGTTCCCCCCCCCCCGTGCCCCCCCCCCCCGTCCCCAGCTCAGTTGCAAATTCCCAAAGGCCCGCCCCACCCCCATCCATTCTCCTGGCCTTCTGGGCTTATGATGGGCTCCTAAAAGCTCATTCCAGTGACACACTTCCTCTAACAGGGCCATACCTCCAAATCCTTCTCCAGCAGTTGCTCAGTCCCACCAGCTGCCTACACAACATTCAAATTTGAGCCCGTGGAGCAACTGCCATTCAGACCAGCACAACAATACAGGAAGTTGCCCCAGGAGGCTGGTCCTGAGAGGCACGTCTATACTGTGTGCACCCCACCCCCACCCCCAGTGCATTTTCTGGAACACTATTCCCACTCACTAGCTAGTTATCACATGTCTGCCCCATTCCGGGATGATATATGTAACTAAAGGTCTGTATCCAGGCAGGATGGGTGCTCAGCTGTTCAGAGAACAGGCGGCACTAGCAGAGCACTCAGGTTTAGTTCCTAACGCCCATGTGGTGGCTCCCATCCCAGGGCATCAGATACCCTTTTTAGGTCTCTATGGATACCAGGTACTCGTGTAGTACACAGAACAAATCCCCACACACATCAAATCAAATCAAATCAATCAACCAATTTGAGCTCTACATGCACACTGTGGTATGTCACACACACAACATTCATCAGCTCAGAGCCATCTTTCCCTCTCTTCAAAGTCACATTTTAGTTTATGCTAATGAAATTGTTAAAGTTCCAGAACTTTCTTCTCAGGTGTATCTTGGTTCTGCTCAAAAACACCTCTGGCCACACTGTTAGCCTTTTTGGAGCAAAATCTTTTAACATTCATCTATAGGTTTCAGTTTCCCCATTTGATTTAATGGGTTAAATACTTTAATTTTCTTCTTAAAAGGACAACATCCATCTGGGCATGGTATCTCACATCTGTAATCTCAGCACTCAAAATCAAGGCCATTTGGGACTATATAATGAGGTCCAAGTCAGTCCAGGCTATAGAGAAAGACTACTACAAAACCAGAACAGGACATTACTTTTGCATGTTATAGAATATAATAGGGCTGGGCTTGGTGGTACATACCTATAATCCCAGCCTAGCACTCAGAAGACTGAGGTAGGGGGGTGGAGAGAGAGTGCTCTGGGCTGGCCTCAGCTACATGTGACATAGTGCATAGTCTCTCTCTCTCTCTCTCTCTCTCTCTCTCTCTCTCTGACTCTGTCTCTCTGTGTCTCTGTCTCTCTCACACACAGACACACACACAGTGTGGTCTGGCAGGAGGAGGTGCGTCATTGGGGGTGGGCTTTGAGGTTTTAAAAGCTCGTGCCAGCCCAGTCTCATGCTCCTTCTGCCACATGCTTACTGGTTAGATCAGCTACTGCTCCAGCACCATTCCTGCCTCCTGCCATGCTTCCTGCTATGTTGATCGTGGGCTAACCTGTAAACCAAGCCCCAATTTAATGCTTCCTTTTTTGTTGTTGTTTTTTTGTCTGTTTGTTTTTCGATCATTGTATCTTTTCATGGCAAAGAACAGTTACTAAGACAGTATGCTACCCTTTCCACATAAGTTAAAATAAGTCAAACAAAACAAAACAAAACAAACAAACAAAACCCTAGCCAAGCAGTGGTGGCACACGCCTTTAATCCCAGCACTCGGGAGGCAGGCATATCTCTGAGTTCGAGACCAGCTTGATCTGCAGAATGAGTTCTAAGACATCCAGAATACATAGAGAAATCCTGTCTTTAAACACCAAAACCAAATAAAGAAGAAACTAAAACCCTTGCTACCCTGTCTTGAAAAACCAACCAAACAAACAAACAGACAACCAACCAAACTTGCTACCTTACGCATCATGCATGGCTAGAGGAAGAATGGGGTGATGTAAAGCTCATGCCCTTTCTCTCAGCAATTCTACCAGGACTTCTGTAATGGAGGAAAAGGCACATAAAAATCCGAGTGACAGCTGGAATAAATTGTTATTGTATATCGTTGTCTACTGGGCAGTTATTATAAATCTTGTTCTGGGACTGGTAAGATGGCTCAGTGGGTAAAAGCACCTGTTGCCAAGCCTGGCGATCTGAGTTCAATCCCCAGAACCTACATAATAGAAGGAGAGAACTGACTACTGAAAGTTGTCCTCTGGCCTCCATAGCCACACCACAATACATCCATGCACACACACACAAACAAATAAATACTTGTAATATGTAGTAAATTGCTGTGAAATAATTATTGATCTGAAAGAGACTTACAATATAATACTAAGTAGCTGGGCGGTGGTGGCGCACGCCTTTAATCCCAGCACAGGCGGATTTCTGAGTACGAGGCCAGCCTGGTTTACAGAGTGAGTTCCAGGACAGCCAGGGCTACACAGAGAAACCCTGTCTCGAAAAACCAAAAAAAAAAAACAAAACAAAACAAAAACAAAATCCAGAAGGAGACTCTTTTAGCCCCAGCACTCAGAAGGAAGAGGCTGGTGGCTCTCTGTGAGTCTGGGACAAGCATGGTCTACATAGTGAGTTCTAGACTAGCCAGAGACCCTTTCTAAGACAACAACAAAAACAACAACTGTAAAGCAAAATACAAAGAAGCTGGGCCTGGTAGTTCAGGCCGATAATCCCAGTTCTCAGGGAAGCTAAGGCAGAAGATTTCAAGTTCAGGGTTAGCATGAGTGATACCACAAGCTTCATCCTGTCTCTCATGAAGAATGCTTGCTTAGCAGGCCCAGGTGCCTGAGCTTGCTCTCTATCACAAACGGGAAAACACAAAAACCAAGAAGAGTTATCTTAGAAACCTGTTGAGCTGCCTTGTCTGTCTAGTCTGTCTATCTGCCTGCCTGTCTGTGTAGATACCTACCTGTCACTTACCCAGACTGGCTCCAAACTCCTGGGATCTAGCCATCATCCTGCCTTAGTCTCTTGAGGACCTGGGATTACAGGAGCATACCACTGGACCTAACTGTGTGATGTGTAAGTATGCATGTGTGGGATGTGTGTGGGGTGAGGTGGGGTGTAGGGGGTTGGGTGTGGGGTGTGTGTATGATGTCACGTGTGTTTGTGTGTATGCGTGTGTATGAATGGTGTAGTCTGTGTGTGTGGTGTGGAGTGGAGTGTGTGTGTGTGTGTGTGTGTGTGTGTGTGTGTGTGTTTGTCATAATGCTTGTGTGGAGATTAGAGGACAAACTTCAGGAATTGATTCTCTCCTTTTACTGCAGGTACTAGGGATAGAATCAGGTCATTAGATTTGTTGGCAAGCTCCCTACTAAGCATTTCACTGGCCCTTCCTCATTTATTTCTTAGAAAACTGGGGAGACCTTGCCAGCTACTGAATCCTGTTTCCTTCCTCACTTTCAGCCATAGCTCACATGCAGCACTAGGTCAGTAGGTCAGAAGCCTTCTCTGCTTGCTTGCTCTTCCTTCCTTCCTTCCTTCCTTTCTTCCTTTCTTCCTTTCTTTCTTTCTTCCTTCCTTCCTTCCTTCCTTCCTTCCTTCCTTTCTCTCTCTCTCTCTCTCTCTCTCTCTCTCTCTCTCTCTCTTTCTTTCTTTCTTTCTTTCTTTCTTTCTTTCTTTTGCTTCTGAGTTGGTGATCCCAGTGATTCACAGGTCAGACCGAGGGCTTCAGAGCACCCTAGTTTAGTGGTGGCTAAAGAAAGATCCCAAGCATGACTTTCCTGAGAGTAGCACTGGCCCATCTACACTCCATTGGCTCTTTTAGCTCCTCGGTCAAAGTTTATTCCCAAACATTTAGCAGATACCAATGTCGTGTCCAATCTAGAGCACAGAAACAGAAACAGGACAAGTGGTCTGGGGAAGTGCAGAGTTGGGTGGGGGATGGCCATTTGGTAAGAAATAATTACCAGATAGCATGTGTATAGAAGGTGTGTACAGGACGAGTGACTAACTCTGTCCAGGAGGAGGGATGCAGGAACAGGGTGGGGAAGGAAGCCTGGGGAGTTACAGGACCAGGTTCCAGGCTGGGGGAACACACAGCAGAGGTGCCTTAGACTATGGTGCTCAGAAACCAGTGAGTGAATGGTGGTGTGGCCAGGAAACAAGAGGAGGGGCAGGGAATGCAGCTGGAAAGGCAGGTTGGGGCCAGATTTGGAAGAGCTTCAGTGATGGCCCAATAGGTTGAACTGGGAGCAGGCACTTGGTTGTGTGTGAAAGACTGCATGCTTCTGGGCTTCTCAGATGAGCCCAAGTGCCCGCCCTTGACCCGACTATTACAATAATGACAATAATTTAGACTAATCACTTCAGGTTTCACGCATACCTTTTATGTTATGAGTTCTAGGCCAGCCGTGCTTAGGCTGGTCTTAAACCCACAAGAGTCCTCCCGTCTTAGCATCTCGAGCGCTGGGATTTCAGTGGGAGCTATTGTCTTAGTTTGCTTTCTATTGCTGTGATAAAACGCCATGACCAAAAGCAACCTGGGGAGGAAGGGGTTGTTTCATCTTACAGCTTGTCATCCATTATCCAGAGAAGTCAGGGCAGCAGCTAACGATAGGAACTTGGAGGCAAGAAGTGAAGCGGAGGCCATGGAGGATCACTGGCTTGCTTCTTATTACTTGCCAGGCCGGCCATCTTATAGCATTCAGGAACCCCTGCCCAGGGGTGACACCATCACACTGTGCTGGGTCCTCCCACATCAATCATTAATCAAGAAAATGCCCTACACACTTTTCTACATGCCAATCTGATGAAGTCATTTTCCCAATTGAAGTTCCTTTTTGCAAAGAGCTCTACCTTGTATAAAGTTGATTAAAAAACTAACCAGGACAGTTGTCGGCCCTACCTCTGTCATTCCTTTGTTTGTTTGTTTGTTTGTTTGTTTCGAGACAGGGTTTCTCTGTGTAGCCCTGGCTGTCCTGGAGGTCACTCTGTAGACCAGGCTGTCTTTCATTCCTTTTAATATTAGGTTTCAGTCAAGTAAGTGCCACTGTAGACTGAGTTCCTCAACTTTAACTTAATTTTCTCTAAGTTAGAACATTTATGCATCTAATAAGCCAGGCACGATGGCATATGGCTTCTATCCCAGCTCTTGGGAGCCAGAGGCAGGAGGATTTCTGTGAGTTAGAAGCCAGCCTGGTCTAAATAGTGAGTTCCAGGACAGCCAGGGTATGTAGACAGACCCTGTCTCAAAATAAAAATAAAATAAAACAAAAAACAAGAAGGCTATCTATGTATATAAATATACTCTGATTTCATGGACAGGTCAAGTCTCATATTATACACACACAGAAACACGGACACATACACAGGCATACATAGACAGACAGACACACACACAGAGAGAGCTCTTCTCAGTGCTAGGGACAGAAACATCAAATGCTCCACGTCAACCCAAAGCTTCATACTTTTTAATATACAAAGTTCCAAATATTCGCAGGAGCAGGAGGGAACACCATAATAAACTCACCTGTATGTACCAAGCAATTCAAACCTTACCAGTTCACAGCCGGCCACAGCTTCCTAGCCCCCCTCCCCACCTTCATCCATAAGACTCCACTCAAGCAAATTCTCCACATCACAAAATTCCAATCCACAAATGCTTCAGTGGACACTTTTTGTTTGTTTGTTTTTCAAGACAGGGCTTCTCTGTATAGCCCTGGCTCTGGCTGTCCTGGAACTCACTCTGTAGACCAGGCTGGCCTCGAACTCAGAAATTCGCCTGCCTCTGCCTCCCAAGTGCTGGGATTAAAGGTGTGCGCCACCACTGCCCGGCTACTTATTTATTTTATGTATATGAGTACACCATTGCTTTCTTCAGACACACCAGAAGAGGGCATCAGATTCCATTACGGATGGTTTCGAGCCACCATGTTGCTCGGACTTGAACTCAGAACGTCGGGAAGAGCAATCAGGGCTCTTAACCACTGAGCCATCTCTCCAGCCCCCTCATCTGTCTTTTAATCTCATAATTTCCCTATGAACTGTCTGCGGGACCTGGAGGCTGGGTCAGACTCAACTTCCAGGTGATGTTACACGCTTTGTAGAGCAGCGTAAGGAGCGCACAGTATTTTTTCTCCTTTCTCTTCCCCTTTTTAACTTTCCAGATATGATTCTTAAATGTTACAAAATAATTCATGAGACATTTAATTTTTGTAAAGAGTTATTTATTTTACTTTATGTGTGTGAGTGTTTACCTGTATGTATGTGCATGTCTGTCTGTCTGTATGTTTATGTCCCATGTGTGCTTGGTGTTCATGTCGAAGACGGCATCAGACCTGGACTTACAGATAGTTGTGAGCCACCCTGTGGGTGCTGAGACCCCAGCTCAGGTTGTCTGCTGGAGCAACAAGAGCTATTAACTTCAGAGCCATGTTTCATTTTAAATTGTATTATTGGGGGCCGTTGATGAGTTGAGCTGGCGAGCGCGTGCTTACTGAGCACAGGAAGCCCTGAGTTGATCTGGGGTGATGCATAAACCGGGTGTGGTGGTGCACACTTGTAAGAACCTGGCCCTTGGGAATAGAATAGGCTGAGAAGTTGGAGGTCATAGTCAATAGTGAGATCAAGGCCAGTCTATCCTATAAGAGACTATCTCAAAAAAACAAAACAAACAAACAAAACACAAAAAGTATAAACTATGTAAATAAATAACGTGTACACTCTCATGGTTTTTAGAATGCTCACAAGTGTTGTAAAATAATTGCCACTATCTAATTCCACAAAGAGACCTTGTACCAGTTAGCTGTCACTCATTGCTTATCACCTGCCAGCACCTGCCAACTGCTAACCTCACCTTCTGTCTCTCTAGATTTCCTTGTTCTGGGGGGATTTCCTACAAGAGGAATCATGTAGCATGTCATCTTTTGTGTCTGGTTTTGTTCACTTATCATGAGATTTTTAGGGCACACCCATGTCGTATCGTCGATCTGTACTTCAATTCCTTCTTATGGGTGAGTAATATTCCAATAAACCCATGCAGCGTTTCTTTATCCCATTGCTGGTTGGTAGGCATTTGGGCTGCTTGGATTATACTGGTACTATGAACAGCATATCTGGGCTTCCTCATGAACATGTGCTTCCAATTCTCTTGCTGGCTGGCTGTTTTTGTGACATTACACTTGTTGGGTTCAAGCATCACCATATTATAAGGATATAAAGAGCCCTCTGCTCTCTGGCTACAGGAACCTTCCCCTCCACCCCTGCTCCTGGCTTTTGCTGTCGTTGTTGTTGCTTTGTTTTTAAGATTGGCTCTGAGTTGTATCGTCCGGTCTTAAAGATCTGGACTGAAGCGATACTCCACCTCAGCTGCCCGAGTGCAGTTGCTGGCTTCCCATTATTGATGATTCTTGTCTAACCATGATCTCATTAGGTGTTGCAATGATGTTTGTAATTCTACCACTTCATTTGCATTAATTGGTCAGGATTTTTCTAGACTGAATCATAGATGTGAGAAAAGGATAAACTAAAAGCTTTTAAAACACTCGTGCATTTCACTTAGACTTTGTATGTATTTTTGACTTGTTTTCTGAGGATTTGGTTAAATGCGCACCATGCAATCTGATCACATGCACCCCTTTCAGGTCCTCCTAGGGTCCTCTGCATCTCACATCTTTTAAAGATAAGCTCTCTGATAGCCCAGGCTGGCTTTGGACTGGTTGTTTAGCTAAAGTTGGCCTTGAATTGCTGATCCTCCTGCCTCAGCATCTCATGTGTTTGGATTACAAGCATTCCAGACTATGCTCAGGAAAACAAATATCTGACTCTTTTTTTTGTTTGTTTTTTTGTTTTGTTTTTTGTTTTTTGTTTTTTCTAGATAGGGTTTCTCTGTGTAGCCCTGGCTGTCCTGGAACTCACTCTGTAGACCAGGCTGGCCTCAAACTCAGAAATCCGCCTGCCTCTGCCTCCCAAATGCTGGGATTAAAGGCGTGCGCCACCACCACCCGGCCTTTTTTTTTTTAATTTATCAAATAGTGATAACTTTTAGGTGCCTAATTAGTCAAGGCTCTCCACAGGCAAATAAAAATCCATGGACTGTTGTTGGTAGAATTCTCATTGTTGCTCAGTTGAACATTTTTTGTAGTGAACTCAATAAACCTGTTTTCATTCTTTTTTATTGCTTTGTTTGGTTTTGGTTTTGGTTTTGGAGACAGAGTTTCTCTGTGTAGCCCTGGCTGTTCTGGGACTTGCTCTGTAGACTAGACTGGCCTTGAACTCACAAAGATCTGCCTGCTTCTGCCTCCAAGTGCAGGGATTACAGGCAAGTGAAACCATGCTGAGCTAAACCTGTTTTCCAAAAACAAAACAAAACAAAACATATGGGGGGATGAAAGTGTAGCTACTTAACATCTGAAGCAGAAACCTCCACCCCCTGGAGATGGTTCACCAGTTGCCTTTGCAGAGGACCTGGCTTTGGTTCCCAGCACCCACATCAGGTGGCTCACAACCACCTATAGCTCCAGCTGTAGAGGGATCCGACATCCCTGCCTGGCTTCTGTGGGTACCTGACCATGAATACACGTACCTACACAGAGACACATGCACACACATAATTTAAAAAAAAAAAAAACCTTAAGGAGGCAGAGGCAGG
>JADRCD010213387.1:0-18122 GCA_019843815.1 Montemys delectorum
TTTTTTTTGTTGGCTGGGTAAATATTTTAATAGAAGGAATAAAAACAAAAAATATGGGGAAATGATATACATTAGTTCTTTTTTTTTCTTTACTTTTTTTTTTTTAAGCTTTCATCCACTTCAAGGTTAATGTTACTGCCAAATTTTGCATATAAGTGCACAAGAAATGTTAGAAGATGCAAAGAAAACTTTGTCTTCATCTTTAGCAGAAGAAAGTCTCTCTAGTGATGCCCAAATAAGGTGATCTATGAGACCAGTAGTATTTAGTTTAATTCTGGGTGTCTGGATCTTGATAATGCAAGCAGCGTCAGATATGGGTACCATCTCATGGAGTAGCCACAACGTTTATGCCACTATTGCCCTCGCATATTTGACAGGTAGGACAGATTATAGGTCAAAGGTTCTATGTTTCGTGTGTTGTTTATGTTCCCTTTTTGTACTTTGCAGAATAACTTTCTATGCTCTATATACTATAACATGGACATGAAGGTTTTACACAAGCACCAGCTCAACCTCTCAATGCTAAAAAAAATTATGAAATTGTCTCCCACAATAGGGCCTTGTTGTGAATTTATACAATGCTACTCACTGTCTTGGCAACAAATATAAATAGGTATTCTTATCTTTCTAGAGTTGCATATTAGCTGGGTTGGAAGGAGAATTTCTGGGACTACCCAAAGTCACGGCCTATATATGTGGAAATCTACAAACAGTACTAAGAAAGACTTAGCAAGTCTGTTTCAGACTTGTCATGGTATTGGCAGAAAGTTTACTTAATGTTGCATGTGGGAGAAACAGACGAAGCAATTTGTCCATTTAGATTTAATGAAAAGGGCTTATAAAATAAACAATAAAATGACAGAAGGTCTGTAAATTTTATTCCATGAAAATATATTTCAAAACCTAGACATCTGTGTAGACAAGCAGTATATACATCTGGGAGGTAAGAAAAGGCAATAAGTTGTGGAGAAATTAGAAAGCAAGTTTCATTTCCCAAGTATGGTGAATTTGTGAGAATATAAAAATAAAGAGAAAATGATGGAAGATATTTTAATTAATTAAGTTTTGTTTATGTAGGCTCACCTTGGTGTTGTTTCCAATTTACTGGTAAACATTTCACTCTGTGAAAAAAAAAAGTGGGGAGGAGCAGCTTTATCATCCAGCAGAATTTTATGTTTTATATGCTTTATATGTATCTGATTTTCTACTCAATTGCCTCAGGCTCAGAACACTTTGTAGCGCTGAATAACACATTCAACCCCTGAATTCTGGTCTTCTTCCGGATGAAATAATGACAGATAGAAACCCATCAGGGTCATCCTTGTTTTTCAAGTTCAATTCTCTTCCAATTTCTTCATACCTGGATGTCCTTTCTCAGTTCTTTAGCATGGGAATTCCACTTAGGTAGCTGAGGGCAACTGTAAGCCTCTTAGTAATCCCTACCTCTTAACCTAATGACCACAGAACCAGACTTGGGAATATTAGCTGAGACTTGCAAGCATAATCTCCTTGTATCTCTGCTTCATTATCCTATTTCTATTACCTGCATGGGCATAATTGTCAAGAGCAGGGATGTATTATAAAAATTTATTAACAAAACAAAGAATCTATAATGCTGCTTTTTATAAACTAAATACTTAGTAAAGTGCTAATAAAGAATCCCCACCTGATCTTATGTATCAAAGGACTATTGTGAGAAATCACCACCTCTAAAGAAATGTATTTGAAAGACCATGCATTTAACTGTAGTCTTTTAAGATAGTGAAAAAGAAACAAGTGAGTTTAGTTACCATTCTGACACATAAAAACATTCACTTACTCATCTGTATTAAAATATTATTCATAAAATTTGAGTTCTATAAATAATATTTTTTATAAAATATCTCTATTACAAGGTTATTAAAATGTTCTTTTGCTCTCTAGTTTATTTGCATAAAGCTTGCATTATTGTCTAAGGAAAATGATTAAAATATAAATAACTGGAAAAAATACGAAAAAGCATTTTGTTCTGATTGAAAGTGAGAGAAAATTTAAATGTACACAGTAAAGTTATCTTTTTTATTACATATTTTATTTATTTACATTTCAAATATTCTCCCTTTTCCTGACTCCCTCTGAAAAAAAAAAAAAACCTATTCCCTTCCCCCTCCCTCTGCTCACCAATCTGCCCTCTCCCAATTCCTGGCTCTGGCAGTCCTCTACACTGGAGTATAGAGCCTTCACAGGACCAAGGGCTTCTCTTCCCATTGATGATCTATTAGGCCATTCTCTGCTACATATGCAACTGAAGCCATGAGTCCCACTATGTGTACTCTTTGGTTGGTGATTTAGTCCCTGGGAGGTCTAGGGGGTACCGATTAGTTTATAGTGATGTTCTTCCAATAGGGCTGCAAACTTCTTCAGCTCCTTGAGTCCTTTCTCTGGCTCCTGAATTGGGGACCCTGTGCTCAGTCCAAAGGATGGCTGTGAGTATCCACTTCTGTATTCATCAGATACTGTCAGAACCTCTCAGGAAACAGCTATGTCAAGCTCCTGTTAGTAAGCCCTTGTTGACCTCTACAATAGTGTCTGCTTTTCGTCATTATAAATGAGATGGTTTCCCAAGTTGGGCAGTCTCTGGATTTTCATTCCTTCAAGCTCTGCTCCACACTTTGTCTCTGTAACTCCTTCCTTGGCTATTTTGTTCCCCTTCTAAAAAGGATCAAAGTATCCACATTTTGTTATTCCTTCTTCTTGCGTTTCATGTGGTTTGTGGATTATATCTTGGGTATTCTGAGCTTCTGGGCTAATATCTACTTATCAGTGAGTACATACCATGTGTGTTCTTTTGTGATTGGGTTATCTCACTCAGGATAATACACTTCAGGTCTATCCATTCCACTAAGAATTTCATGAATTCTTTGATTTTAATACCTGAGCAGTATTCCATTCTGTAAATGTACCACATTTTCTATATCCATTCCTGTCTTGAGAAACAGCTGGGTTCGTTCTAGCTCCTGGCTATTATAAATAAGGCTGCTATGAAGATGTGTCCTTATTACATGTTGGAGCATCTTCTGGGTATATGGCCAGGAGGGGTATTGCTGGGTCTTTCAGTAGTACAATGTCTACTTTTCTGAGGAACTGCAAAACTGACTTCCAGAGTGGTTGTAACAGCTTCCAATCCTAGCAGCAATGGAAGAGTGTTGCTCATTCTCCACATCCTCACAAGCATGTGCTGTACCCTGAATTTTTGATCTTAGCCATTCTGACTGGTGTGAAATGGAATCTCAGGGTTGTTTTGATTTGAATTTCCCAGATGACTAAGGATGTTGAACATTTCTTTAGGTGCTTCTCAGTCATTATGTATTCCTCAGCTGAGAATGCTTTGTTTCTCGTTTTCAATAGGGTTATTTTTTTCTCTGGAGTCTAACTTCATGATTTCTTTGTATATATGGGATATTAGCCCTCTACCAGATGTAGGATTGATAAAGATCTTTTCGCAAATGGTTGGTTGTCATTTTGACCTATTGACAGTATCCTTTGCCTTATAGAAGCTTTGCAATTTTATGAGGTCCCATTTGACAAAACTTCATCTTAGAGCATAAGCTATTGTTCTGTTCAGGAAATTGTCCCCGGTGTCCATGTGCTTGAGACTCTTTCCTAATTTCTTTTCTATTAGTTTCAGTGTATCTGGGCTTATGTAGAGGTCATTGATCCACTTGAACTTGTTTTCCAGTTTCATATACTGAGGTAGTTTCTGTATTTGTCACTGAGGTGTATTTCCTGCATACATCAAAATGTTAGGTCCTGCTTACATAACAAGTCTGTTAGTCTGTGTCTTTTTATTGCCAAATTGAATCCATTGATATTAAGAGATATTAAGGAAAAGTAATTGTTGCTTCCTGTTATTTCTGTTCTTAGAGTTGGAATTCTGTTCATGTGGCTGTCTTATTTTAGTTTTGTTGAAAGATTCCTTTCTTGTTTTTCTAGGGTGTAGTTTCCCTCCTTGTGTTGGTGTTTTCCATTTATCATCCATTGAATGGATGGATTTGTGGAAAGATACTGTATAAATTTGGTTTCTTCATAGAGCACCTTGATTTCTCCTTCTGTGGTAATTGAGAGTTTTGCTGGGTATAGTATCCTGGGCTAGCATTTCTGTTCTCCAATGGTATGTATGACATCTCCCCAAGATCTACTGGTTTTCATAGTCTCTGCTGAGAAATCTTGCATAATTCTGATAGGTCTGCCTTTATATGATACTTCAACTTTTTCCCTTACTGCTTTAAAAATCGTTCTTTGTTTTGTGCATTTGGTGTTTTGATTATTATGTGACAGGAGAAATTTCTTTCCTGTCAAAACTATTTGGAGTTCTGTAGGCTTCTTGTATGTTCATAGGCATCTCTTTCTTTAGGTTAAGAAAGTTTTCTTTTATAATTTTGTTGAATATATTACTGGCCCTTTAAGTTGGAAATCTTCACTTTCTTCTATACCTATTATCCTTAGGTTTGGTCTTCTGAATGTGTCCTGGATTTCCTGGATGATTTGGTTTAGGATCTTTTGCAGTTTGCATTTCCTTTGATTGTTATGTCAATGTTTTCTCTGGTATCTTCTGTACCTGAGATCCTCTCTTCTATCTCTTGTATTCTGTTGGAGATTATTGCATCTATGGCTCCTGACTTCTTTCCTAGGTTTTCTAACTCCAGAGTTGTTTCACTTTGTGATTTCTTTATTGTTTCGACTTCCATTTTTGGATCCTGGATGGTTTTGCTCAATTCCTTCACCTTTTTGGTGTTGTTTTCCTGTAATTCCTTAAGGGATTTTTGTTCTTCCTTTCTGAGGGCTTCTACCTGTTTACCCATGTTCTCCTGTAATTCTTTAAGGGATTTTGTGTTTCTTCTTTAATGGATTCTACCTGTTTTCCTGTGTTCTCCTGTATTTCTTAAAGGGAGTTATTTATGTATTTCTTAACATCCTCTATCAGCATCATGAGAAATGATTTTCAATCTGAATCTTGCTTTTCCAATGTGTTGGGGTATCCAGGACTTGCTGCGGTGGGAGTACTGAGTTCTGATGATGCCAAATAGTCTTGGTTTCTTTTGGTAAGATACTTACATTTGCTTTTTGTCATCTAAAAAAACATATACAAAAAAATCAACCAAACCAGGAGCTGGTTCTTTGAGAAAATCAACAAAACAGATAAACTCTTAGCCAGACTAACTAGAAAGCACAAAGACAATATCCTAATTAACAAAATCAGAAAGGAAAAGGGAAACATAAGAACAGAAACTGAGGAAATCCAAAAATTCATCAGATCCTCCTACAAAAGACTATACTCAACAAAACTGGAAAACCTGGAGGAAATGGACAATTTTCTAGACAGATACCACTTACCAAAGTTTTAAATCAAGATCAGATAAATGAACTAAACAGTCCCATATCCCCTAAATAAATAGAAATTGTCATTAATAGTCTCCCACTCAATAAAAGCCCAGGACCAGATGGTTTTAGTGCAGAGTTTTATCATATCTTCAAAGAAGACCTAATGCCAATACTCCTCAAACTATACTATGAAATAGAAACCAAAGGTATGCTACCCAATTCGTTCTATGAAGCTACAATTACTCTGATAACTAAACCACAAAAAGTCCCAGCAAAGAAAAAGAACTTCAGACCAATTTCCCTTATGAATATCAATGTAAAAATAATCAATATAATTCTCCCAAACCAAGTCCAAGAACACATCAAAATGATCATTCAACATGATAAAGTATTCCTCATCCCAGGGATGCAAGTATGGTTCAATATATGGAAATCCATCATCATGATTCACTACATGAACAAACTCAAAGAAAAAAAAAAAACACATGATCATTTCATTAGAAGCTGAGAAAGCATTTGAAAAAATTCAACACCCCTTCATGATAAAAGTCTTGGAAAGATCAGTAATTCAAGGCCCATACTTAAACATAGTAAAAGCAATATACAGCAAATGAATAGCCAACATTAAACTAAACGGAGAGAAACTTGAAGCAATCCCACTAAAATCAGGGACTAGACAAGGCTGCCCACTCTCTCCATACCTAATCAATATATTACTTGAAGTCCTAGCCAGAGAAATTAGACAACAAAAGAAGATCAAAGGGATACAAATTGAAAAAGAAGTCAAAATATCACTATTGACAGATGATATGATAGTATACTAAAGTGACTCTAAACATTTCACCAGAGAATTTCTAAACCTTATAAACAACTTCAGCAAAGTAGCAGGATATAAAATTAACTGAAATAAATTAGTGGCCTTCCTTTACACAAAGAACAAACAGGCTGAGAAAGAAATTATGGAAATAACACCCTTCAAAGTAGTCAGAAATAATATAAAATACCTTGATGTGACTCTAAGTAAGCAAGTGAAATATCTATATGACAGGAACTTCAAGTATCTGAAGAAAGAAATGGAAGATTTCAGAAGATGGAAAGATCTCCCGTGCTCATGGGTTGGCAGGATTAATATAGTAAAAATGGCTATCTTGCTAAAAGAAATCTACAAATTCAATGCAATCCCCATCAAAATTCCTACACAATTCTTCTCAGGGTTAGAAAGAACAATTTGCAAATTCATCTGGAATAACAAAAAACCTAGGATAGCGAAAACTATTCTCAACAATAAAAGAACTTATGGTGGAATCACCATCCCTGATCTCAAGCTGTACTGTAGAACAATTGTGATAAAAACTGCTTGGTATTGGTACTGCTACAGTCAGATAAATCAATGGAATAGAACTGAAGACCCAGAAATGAATCTACACACCTATGGTCATTTGATCTTTGACAAGGGAGCTAAATTATCCATGGAAAAAAGATAGCATTTTCAACAAATGGTGCTGTTTCAACTGGTGGTTAGCATGTATAACAATGCAAATCAATCATTTCTTATCTCCTTGTACAAAACTCATGTCCAAGTGGATCAATGACCTCTACATAAAACCAGATACACTGAAACTAAAATAAAAGAAATTGGGGAAGAGCCTTGAACATATGGGCACAGGGGAAAATTTCCTGAACTGAACTCCAATATCTTATGCTCTAACACCAAGTATTGACAAATGGGACCTCATAAAATTGCAAAGCTTCTGTAAGGCATAGGACACTGTCAATATTACAAAATGTCAAGCAACTGATTGAGAAAAGATCTTTACCAATCCTGCATCTAATAGAGGGCTAGTATCCAATATATGCAAAGAACTAATGAAGTTAGACCTCAGAGAAACAATTGGCCCTATTAAAATTGAGATACAGGGCTAAACAATAATTCTCAACTTAGGAATTCAGAATGGCTGAGAAGCACCGAAAGAAATATTAAACATCCTTAGTCACTAGGGAAATGCAAATTAAAACAACCCCTAGATTTTAACTCATATCAGTCAGAATGGCTAAGGTCAAAAACTCAGGTGACAGCACATTCTGGTGAGGATGTGCAGAGAGGTACACTCTTCCTTTGCTGATGGTATTAGGAGCTGGTGTAACCCCTCTGGAAATCAGTTTGGTATTTCCTCTGAAAATTGGACATAGTACTACCTGAGGGCCCCACAGTAGCACTCCTGGGTATATACCCAGAGGATGCTCCAACATGTAATAAGGACACATGCTCCACCCTGTTCATAGCAGCCTTATTTATAATAGTCAGAAGCTGGAAAGAACCCAAATGTCTCTCAAGAGAAGAATGGATACAGAAAATGTGGTATATTTACACAATGGAGTACTTATCAGCTATTAAAAACAATGGATTCATGAAATGCAAATAAAGAAAATATCTAATAAAAATGGAAAAGAAAAGAAAAAAGCAATTCAGGACCATTATTTTTATTCAATTGTTGAAGTTCTTCAACCTATAGCTTTCTGTTCCCCTCAGTCTCCAGACCCATTAAATGATCCCTGGAATGTATTTCTTTTTGCGTGATATGATTATTATAAAAACAGTCTAAGTTACACATGCCATTCCCTTTGTAATGGCAGCAGCATTTCATTTGCCTAAATGTTGACATGAGACATCTTCAGAAAACATAGTGCAGGCAATCAATTAGAAGGTAAAAAGAAATATCAGGCTTATGTTAGTAGAGGCCAGAGAAAGGGAGAGGTCTGAACTGTCTAAGCGAGAACAATTTTCATACGTGCTAAGCGTCCAATATTTTCAACAGCCATGGCAATTCTCCACAAATTGTAGCTTTTGTAGACTGCATCCAACTTAGATTTTAAAATTTATCCTTTGTCCCTTTCCTTGTATAAGGCAGTTTTTCCATGGGTGAGTTTGTTATTTGAATGTAAATACTCACATTTTATAATATACATTAAAAGAAGATATCCTGATACTGAAGGCAAGTTTGCTACTTCCCAGTATGAAAGACAGGAGAGGCCAGAAATATGAATGCTGTTGTTTGATTATCCAAGAAACTTTGGAAGAAATATTGTTCCTATTGAAAATGCTTCTAGTAGAGATCTTAGTCATCTGACTTCCTCTTGCAGCAGTAGAGTTCAAAATATGATGGCCAATGATGGTCAAGATTAAAGTGACTCAAAAAAGAATAAGAACCCTTCCAAATATTGAGATAGCAGAGAACTTAAGGAAAGAATTGGATCTTTTTTCTTCCAACTGCATGTAGTGAAATATCTACCATGTGGCTGTAAGGTGACATTTCTCCTGTATTCCATTTAAGCTTCACTATGGTCATTATTTATGAGGAGATACATCACTAATGTGATGTATAAACGATATACCAATGGATTGGTGAATATATAGTATGAAGGCAAATATCAACTACAATCTTGATAAAATGTATGATTGCCATGCAGTTAGGCCACTGGAAATTTATCTTGTATTATTAATGGAAGTGGAAAGAGTCCACTGTGGGTATCATAGTTCCATTAGCTAGAATTATGGACCATATTTGTGGAGAATAGAGATTCTGAATATATTCAATGCTCTGTGTCTGATTGCAAATGTGTTGTGAACAGCTGCTTCAAGATTCCACCATCTTAATTTCTTTGCCATAATGGAGCATAACTCTAAACTGTGAGCCAGATCAAACACTTTCATATATTACTTTATCAGGATATTTTAATCACAAAAATAGGAAAAAGAATATTAGATGATTGTATCTTAGAGAGATTCCAGGGAATATATAGATAAAAAGAAAATAGTGGAGAAGGAAAAAAATAATGGATAAGTGCAAATGAAGCTCAGTGGTCTGCCAAATCTGAAGGCACACCTGGAATTGATGCCTCAGTAATAAAAATAGAGAAATGACCTTTCCTGCTTACACTATGTATTTTTTCTTATTCTAGTTTCAGTTGAGTAAATATAGAATATTTATAAATATTGTGAGCTAAAGTTCCTAGGAGGAGCCTGTGTCTTATACTGCATATTCTATAAAGGCCTTTTCAGATTCCATCTGTCAATTGTTGGGCATATCTACTAAGGTCACCTGTATTTATTCCTGGGAACTTCCCTCATCCTGGATTTCACAGACTTCCTAAAGAATCCCCCACAGCAACCCCTAGCAACTGCATATTTTCATTTATTTTACTGCTTCTCTGAAACTTTCTCCTCTCTCTCCCCAAGCTTGATTCTGCACTGCCCCCTCCCACTATTCTAGTGCTCCCTTCATTCACCCAGGCCCCTCCTTCATTCTGCCTATCATGACTATTTTATTCCACTTTCTAATTGGGATTCAAACATTGACTCTCACTTGGTCCTTCCTTCTTGTTTAATTTCTTTGGGATAGTAGGATGTATCATGGGTATTTTGAACTTTTTGGCTAATATCCACTTATCAGTGAATACATATCATGCACATCCTTTTGGGTCTGAGTTACCTCACTCGTGGTGATATTTTGTATTTTCATTTTCTTTTCTGTGAGGTTCATGTTGTCCTTTTTAAAAAATAGCTGAATAGTATTCTATTGTTTGAGTATCATGAAATTGAAAGCTACTGTAAGGCAAAATACACTGTCAATAGAACAAAATGGCACCCTACAGATTAGGAAAAGATCTTCACTGAACCTTCATCTGAGTGATTTCTAATATCCAAAATATATGAAGAATTTACAAAGTTATATTCCAAACATCAAATAACCCAATCTAAAATTGAAGTGCAGACCTAAACAGAAAATTTTCAACAGAAAAATTTTGAATATCAAGAAGTGCTCAAACAAAATTTCAAAGTTCTTAATCTTTAGGGAAATGCAAATCAAAATGTTTCTGATATTCTACCTTACATCCATCATAATGGCTAAGGTCAAAGCCTCAAGTGACAGCACATGCTGGCTAGGATGTGGATATAGTGGAAAGCTCCTCAATTGCTGGAGGGATTGCAAACAAAAGCCACTCTGTAAATCCATCCGGCTGTTTCTCAGAAAATTGGAAATACTTGTACCTATATCCAGCTATACCCTGGCATTTACCTGGACATATACCCAAATGATGCCCCACCATATATCAATGACATGTGTTCCACTATGTTCATAGCAGCTTTACTCATAATAGATAAAGACTGGAATCAACCCATATGTTCCTAACTGAAAATGGATACAGAGATACATAGGTTTTATATTTGGAATGCACTATATTCTTACCATGTAACTACAAATCCTAATGATGTTTACCATTTTTTCTCTCACTTAAGTATGCTTATTTGTTTCTATAAAATATTCTTGTTTGCCCTTTCTTCCAAGTCCTTTCTGCTGGGTAGACTGCTAGTTGGTCTGCTCCCCTGAAGACACCATATCCTGAGCTCTCCCAGAAGATCCATTGCACTCAGAGAAGTTGGAAAGAATCTTCCCAAATTCCCATTGCTGCTGCTAGGAGCCAAGCAGCAGCTTGGCTGGGCCCCCATGACTTCCCAAAACCCCTGCCTGGGGAATACCACTCCCTTCTACCTGGTCCTTTATGCTAGGACAGGCTCCTAGCTAGTCTGCCCCCCTGAAGACACTATCTCCTACAGCATCCCAGGAGATCCACTGCACTCAGGGTAACTGACACCACAGCCTGAGGTATTCTAGGAGATCCACTGCCCACAGGACAAATGACACCACATCCTGAGGCATCCCAGGAGATTTGTTGCATACAAGGCAACTGGCATTTCAGGAGATCCACTACATAACGGGCAATACCATAGCCTGAAAGCATCCCAGGAGCTCCTCTGTACACAGGGCAACTGGGTAACAGAAACAACAGTCTGAAGATATCCTAGGGTCTCTGTGGCATGCAGGACAACTGACCCAACAGACTGAAAGCCTCTTTGGAGTTCTGCTTCACACAGGGAAACAGAAACCACAATCTATAGTCCCTCTCCTCCCTGGAGATCATCTTTATATAGGACAACAAATTGACTGCTCCTTGGAAGGCCCAACAGACTGAAGGCCTCCCAGGAGATATATTGCAGACAGGGTAACAGATCAGCAGCTTCTCTGCCCTTCTGAAGAGCCCCCAGTGGGAAGGCCCTACAGGAAGTTTGCAAGTCCCAGTACTACAGGCCTACCAGGAGACTTGAAGCAACTTTGGGACAAAAGAGACAGATGTCAGACAGAGTCACCCAGACCAGCAAATACCAGGAATAACCAGATGGCGAGAGGCAAGAACAAGACCATAAGCAAGAGAAGCCAATATATGTGGGCATCATCAGAACTCAGTTCTCCCAACACAGCAAGCCCTGAATACACCAATACATCTGAAAATCAGTAATCTGACCTAAAATCATTTCTCATGAAGATAATAGAGTCCTGTAGGAAGGTTACAAATAACTCAAAGAATACAAGAAACACAGGTAAACAGGTAGAAGCCCTTAAAGAGGAAACAACTAAACTCTTTAAAGAAATAAAGGAATAACACAATCAGTTAAGTACAGAAACTGAATAAAGTGGTCCAAGATATAAAAGTGGAAGTAGAAACAATAAAGAAAACACAAATGGAGGCAAATTTGGAAATAAAATACCTAGGAAAGAGGTCAGTATATTTTCTATACCCCACTTTTGATTGGGTTGCTTAGTTTTTTGGTGGTTACTTTCTTGAGATCTTTATATATTTTGGATATTAGCCCTCTATCAGATGTGGGGTAAGTGAAGACTTGTTCCCAATCTGTAGGTTGCCTGTTTGTCTTATTGGCTATATCCTTTACCTTACAGAAGCTTTCCAGTTTCATGATGTCCTATGTATCAATTCTTGATATTAGAGCATGAGCCATTTGAGTTCTGTTTAGGAATCTAATAGAAGAGACAATGTGAAAGAACCTTGAACACATTGACACAGGGGGACATGTGTTTACAGGGGGACATGTGTTTACAGGGGCATGGCAGCCTTGTTTTTGATATCCAGAAGTTGGAAACAACCCAGATGTCCCACAGCAAAAGAATGGACACAGAAAATGTGGTACATTTACACAATGAAATACTATTCTGCTATTAAGAATGAGGACATCCTGAGTTTTGTAGGCAAATGGATGGAACAAGAAAATATAATCCTGAGTGAGGTAACTCAGACCCAAATAGTATGTACTCTTTAATAAGTGGATATAAGACAAAAAAAAAAAAAAAAGGACAGAACACTCACAATACTGTCCACAGAACTCAAAAAGGTCAAGAAGCTGAAGGGCCCAAGTGAGGGTGCATCAATCCCACTTGTGAGAAGAAGGAAATAATCACAAGGGGGCGGGGGAGAAGGATGAAGGGATCTGGGAAGGAAAGTGAATTGAGGCAGGGGTAGGGAAAGAGGGGGACATGATTTGGTACTGGGTGGGAGGAAAGGACTGAAGCCAGGAAGACCAGCAGAAAGAATGAAAACCTGCATCCCCGGGAAGTAGGAGGTTGGAGAACCCTCAAGAATGCACCAGAGACCTGGGAGTTGAGAGATTCTCAGGACTGAAAGGAAGGGATCTTAGATGAAATGCAGTAGGGAGGGGGAACTTGTAGATCCCACCTCCAGTAGAAAGACAGGGCATCAAGTGAGGTATGAGGTTGCTATCCCACAGTCAAAACTCTGATCCACAATTGTTCCTTTCTGAAAGAACTGCAGAGATTGAAATGGAGAGGACCTTGAGGAAAATAAGGTCCAGAGACAGACCCAAAATGTGATCCAGCTCAAGAAGAGGCCCAAAGTCCTGACACTATTACTGAGGTTATGGAATGTGCGCAAAAAGGGACCTATAATGACTGTCCTCTGAAAGACCCAACAAACAGCTGAAAGAGTCAGAAGAAGATATTTGCACATAACCAGTGGACAGAAGCTGCTGATCTCTCTGACTGAATTAGAGAAAAGCAGGTAGAAGCTGAGGAGGAGGGTGACCCTGGAGGAGGACCAGCTCTCTCAATTAACCTGGACCCCTGAGATCTCTTAAAAATTGGACCACCAAACAGGCAGCATACACCCCCTGATAGGAGGCTCCCAACACATACACAGCAGAGGACTGCCTCTTCTGGATTCAATCAGAAAAGATGCACCTCACCTTCAAGAAACTGGAGGCCCCAGGGAGTTAAGAGTTCTGGTAGAGTGAAATGGGGGGTGGGGACATCCTTGCGGAGACAGGGGTCTGGGAGAAGGTACGGAATGTGGAACATTAGAAGGGTAGACCAGGAGGGGAATAAAATCTGGGGTGTAAAATGTAAATAAATAAGTAAAAGATTAATTCAGGAATGGTGATTCCACCAGAAGTTCTTTTATTGTTGAGAATAGTTTTCACTATCCTACTTTTTTTTTTGTTGTTATTACAAATGAATTTGCAAATTGCTCCAACTCTGTGAAGAGTTGGGTTGGAATTTCGATGGGGATTGCAATGAATCTGTAGATTGCTTTCAGCAAGATGGCCACTTTTACTGTATTAATCCTGACAATCCATTAGCATGGGAGATCTTTCCATCTTCTGAGATCTTCATCGATTTCTTTCTTCAGAGACCTGAAGTTCTTTCAATTGGCTGGTTAGAGTCACACAAAGGTATGTAATACTATTTGGGATTATTGTGAAGGATGTTGTTTTCCTAATTTCTTTCTCAGCCTATTTATCGTCTGAGTACAGGCAGGCTACTGATTTGGCTAGTTACTTTTATATCCAGCCACTTAGTAGAAGTTGTTTATCAGCTTTAGGAATTCTGTGGTGGAATTTTTGGGGTCACTTAAGTATATGATCATATCACCTGCAAATAGTGATATTTATGCTTCTTCCTTTCCAATTTGTACTCCTTTGGCCTCCTTTTTGTTGTCTAATTGCTCTTACTAGAATTTCGAGTACTATCTTGAATAGATAGAGAGTGAGCAGCCTTGTCTAGTCCCTGGTTTTAGTGGGATTGCTTCAAGTTTCTCTCCATTTAGTTTGGTTTTGGCTACTGGTTTTCTTTATATTGCTTTTATTAAGTTTAGGTATGGGCCTTGAATTCCAGATCTTTTCAAGTTTTTTAACATGAAGAGATACTGAATTTTGTCTAATATTTTTTCAGCATCTAATTGCATGTTATTAATAAAGAGACAGGCAGCAAGATCAATGGAATAGATTTGAAGACCCAGAAATGAACCACACACATATGGTCACTTGATATTTGACAAAGGAGATAAAATGATCCAATTGAAAAGCAGTCAGCATTTTTAACAGATGGTGTTGGTTCAACTGAAGCTCAGCATGTAGAAAAATGCAAATTGACTCAATCTTATCTTCTTGTACCAAGCTCAAGTCCAAGTATATCAAGGACCAGTCCAAGTATATCAAGGACCTCTACATAAAATCAGATACACTGAAACTCATAGAGGAGAAAAAGTAAGGAAGAGCCTTGAGCACATGGGCACATGGTAAAAATTCCTGAACAGAACACCAATGGCTTATGCTCTAAGATCAAGAATTGACAAATGGGACCTAATAAAATTGAAAACCAATTTTATTGTAAGGCAAAGGACACTGTCAATAGGACAAAAAGGCAACCAACAGATGGGGAAAAGATCTTTAGCAATCCTTTATCTGATAGAGGGCTTATATCCAATATGTACAAAGAACTCAAGAAGTTAGACTCCTGAGAAACAAATAACCCTATTAAAATGGAGTATAGAATTAAACAAAGAATTTTAAACTGAGGAATATCAAATGAGAAGCACCTACAGAAATGGGCCAGGAAGCTGCGGGAAAAAGAAATCTTTCTTTGGTTATTTCAGTCATTTGTCATTTGAATTCCTATAGTTTCATCTTGTAAGGCTTTAATTTCAAGGATTTTCAGCCCCAAATTCACCAGAGGTCTAAACAGCATTGTCTCATTTCTAATTTCCTCCATGTAATGATCATCCTTTTCAGAGTTGTTTTATATATGTTTTACAAATGAAAGGATCAACTGATTAATATAAATCATCATGACAATCAGTATATTGGCAGATAATATATACCCTGACAAAAGATTGCAATTTGTAGATAACAGAGGTATAAGAAAATTAGAAATTTATTATTGATATCAATATCTTGATAGTAGAGTTTTTTTTAACTACTTATTTGATAACTACTATCTCTGAAGGATTCTGCTTCATGAACAAATGAACTATAAGAATCTTTCACTTCTTTTTACCAATGTCTACCATAATTGTTATGATGTACTGATTGTTTACTATATTTTTGAATAGAGGAACAAATAAGAAAATAAATGAGTGAATGAGTAATGCCATGTGAAGTTTGGCATTAATGAATCTATGTACTTGATGTTTGCTAATGGTTTATAAGTAGCTTTGCCTTTTGAGGAATAAAACCATATGGAGACTTTAAACTATATTACTGCTGTTACCACAATATTTTTTTATTTTCACCAAATAGTAATAATAATATTTCTAAAATTCCTAAGCATGCATTTTAGTGTGCTTTGGTATGCTTGCACACACACACAAGTATACAATTTAAATGTTCTCTATTTTGAAATTTTCAATTATTCTAAACTGAAAACAGTGAGTCAGGTTAAAAAAAAAATTCCCCCCTGAGATTATGCTCTTCTGACTTTTCTGATGGTAACATGCCATTCATACTAGAATTGGTGGTACTGACCTTAAGTAGTGAAGTGAAAACACTAAATATCCTTTAAAATAAATGTGTGGGTAGCCTTCTCTAGCCCTTCAGTTTAGTTACTTTTTCTTTATTTATGAAATATCCCCTTATGCCAATAAAACCATTATCTCAATATGTGTATTATCCACTATTAGCAAGTATGTTAACAGTTACTTTTGTTCTAATATTTCAATTCTCTAGCATTCCAATCTGGAGTTTTAAACAACTGACCAAATGTCCTGAAAGTCAAAAGTCATGCTGATATCTGATTCTATGTATGCTAGAAATGCTTCTTAGATTTACTCATTTTAAATATTCACAAACCAAAATGCTACCTGGCTGTTGTTATATTCACACAGTGTTTTTCAAGGGTCTCCTCTGCCTTTTTATGACTGTCACATTTGTATATTAAGAACATATCCAGAATCCACCCAATAGAAATTTCATACCTGAAATATTTAAGTTTTTTTTTTATTTTCTCCTAAAATCCTAAAACATAATGGAGAGAAAACAGAATAAAAACATAATTCATTTCTTTCTGTCTTTCTTTCTTTTTTTTTTTTTGGAAAATAGATTCCTCTCTCATAAAATGCATCCAGACCACAATTTCCTCTCCAACTATTCCTCCCAATTACCCTCTACCTCCCAATATCCTAGATATACCTACTCCTTCCATCCATTTCTTCTCCAAAAACAGCAGGTTTCCAAAAGACCATAGCTAAACAGGAGAAAACAAAATACAGTAAGAGAAGCCAACAGCCCTAATATTGAATCTAGATAAGGAAACCCTATTAGAGAAAAGTGTCCAAAGAACAGGCAAAAATTAAGTGATACATCCTCTCCCATATTAAGGAGTCCCTCCGTCTCTGCTAAATCAATCTCTATGATTGATATTTCAGTTTTTTATGAGCCTATGTGAGTCTGACATAGTTCACATGGTGAGCCATATCCTCTATCTCCTCTGACTACTACACTCATTTTTTCCTCTGTTCCTCAAGGTCCCCCCATCTCCTAGGCAAGAGAATATATAGAGACCCTTCATACAGACTCTCTCTCCACAGAATCTCTGGCTGTGGTGTTCTGTACCAGTTCCAATCTGCTGCTGGAGTAAAATTTTATGAAGATGATCAGAAAAGGCACTAACTTTGAGTATAGTGTCATAAAACTGCATGGTATTGATACAGTGACAGGAAGGTAGATCAGTGGAATAGAATTGAAGACTCAGAAATGAACACACATACTTATGTAGGTTCATCACTTGATCATTGATTGAAAAAGGAGCTAAAACAATCCAGTGGAAAAAAGACAGCATTTTCAACGAATGGTGCTGGTTCAACTGGCAGTTAGCATGGAGAAGAATGCAAATTGATCAATTCCTATCTCCTTGTACAAAGCTCAAGTCCAAGAGGATCAAGGACTTCTACCTAAAACCAGATATACTGAAACTAATAGAAAACAAAGTGGGGAAGAGCCCCGAACACATGGGCACAGGGGAAAATTTCCTGAACAGAACACAAATAGCTTATGCTCTGAGGTCAAGAATTGACAATTGGGACCTCATAAAATTACAAAGATCTGTAAGGCAAAGGACACTGTAAATAGGACAAAATGGTGACCAAGAGATTGAGAAAAGATCTTTACCAATCCTTTATCTGATAAATTGCTAATATCCAATATATATAAAGAACTCAAGAAGTTAGACTCCAGAGAATCAAATAACCCTATTAAAAATGAGGTACAGAGCTAAACAAAGAATTATCAACTGAGAAATACTGAATGGCTGAGAAGCACCTAAAGAAATGTTCAACATCCTTAGACATCAGGGAAATGCAAATCAAAACAACCCTGAGATTCCACCTCACACCAGTCAGAATGGCTAAGACCAAAAATACAGGTGACAACAGATGTTGGTGAGGTTGTGGAGAAAGAGAAACACTCCTTCATTGCTGGTAGGATTGCAAGCTGGTACAACCACTCTGGAAATCAGTTTGGCGGTTCTTCAGGAAATTAGACACAGTACTACCAAAGGACACAGATATACCACTCAGGGGCATATACCCAGAAGATGCTCCAACATGTAATAAGGACACAT
>JADRCD010213389.1:0-13812 GCA_019843815.1 Montemys delectorum
TATGTGAACAAAACAATGAAAAAAGGCAGGCAGAACTGGTTCCTAGAGTATAATCTATCCAGTGAATCACAGAGACAGCAAAGAACAGGAGAAATGAGAAATGCACTTGAAGGGAGATCGAATTTGAAGAAATTAAGTAGGTGGATCAATTGGAAAAGAGAATAAAGAAACATGTTAATAAGATAACACAGATTCACTTGTAAAATCAACAGAGGTATTTGGCTTAGGAGAGGCTTATTTAGAAGGAGCACTAACGTCTTGACGGGAACCATAAAGCCATCAGTTACTGAGGATGTTGATGATAAGGCTGATCATAACTAAATATAATTGAAATACTGATCACTTGTGCAAAAAAAAATCTATCTTAGTCATGTGTGAAAATCAAGATGGAATCTTACAAGGCAGACTACATAAGGATCAAAACACATTTAATGATTATGAAATCAATATCCCATATCTTTTCTTTCCTACTCAGAAAGTTGACATAGGACTGCTTTCTAGGTCTGTCAGCATTATCTGATCTCACTAGTTAGACCAATCACTCTTTAGCACCTTTTCCTGTCCATTGCTGTATGTCTCTCCTGTACTTCCATAGTGTCTCAATTGTTGCTGAGGCAGAAATCAACAAGGAACCTGCTTTGTCCATGTTCATGCATAGGCAAATTTTGTTCAATATATGAATATTGAGTCATCAAATAAGCTGCTTTCCTCTATGCCCATGGTGAAAGCATTCTTCAATGCAATAGTCTTTTCTACCTAAAAATATTATTTTTTCTTTAAGCTGTGTTATTCCAGACTCTGTAGGAGGAAAATCACCAGATCAAAGCTAACCTAGGCAACTGTTTCAATAGAAAACAAAGAAAGAAAAATAACACAAAAAATCCTGAAGCTTATTTCTCTAATGCATGCCCATAACACAAAATCTCACAAATTAAAAACATTTCTAAAAATTCTGATAGATACAATTATATATGACATACCTAAAGACATTAAAAATTAAGACCCAAGATATATGTTGTAGACAGGTTTATATGTCGCAGCAATAACACTTTGTATTGGTTAATAATACCTTATTATGGAATATAAATACTGTTCTCAGAAGCACATTAACTGAAAAGTTTGGTCTGAAGCCGGGTGCTGTGGAATAATCCTTTTTTTTTTTTTCAACAAAATATTTTTATTGATTTTTGGAAATTTCACATCATGCACATTGATTGCACTTTCTAGGTCTGGCTCCTGACCATTGTGACCTCATCCCAATAAAGAAGAAGAAAAAGAAATGGTGGAGGAGGAGAAGAAGGAAGAGGAGAAGGAGGAAAAGTTACAAGAAAAGGAGTTCAATTTTTATTGTCCACATCAGTGTTGCCACAGAGAGCTGTATCTGGTTCACTTGCCCTGCTCCAATCTACGGCCATGTTGATATCTGTGGCCTTTGCTTCTACAGATGGCCATGTGGATATCTTGAAGTCCATGGTCTGTGCTACCACCTGAAGCCATGTTGATGTTCTCAGCCTGTCCTACCAGTGAGGGCTATGATGCTGCCCGTGGCCTGAGCTGAGGCAGGGGCCTCTGTTGTATTGGTATTTTGTGAACCATTTTTTCCATCTATTCTCACTATTTTTTGGCACATTTACAAGTGAATCCTTGTTGAAATTTCTTTAAAAACATAAATACCAGATAACATTAAACCAAACTGTTGTTCGGGATGATGGTTTTGCTTTTTGAAATAGCTTTATATATGTGCAGAGAGCAGAGGTTCAGCTTTATCTAAAAATGATGCACTTTCAGTTTTCTTGTACATTAGTTCATGACTAGAAACCTCTAGACTTACTACAGGAAGGGATGCTCTACTTGGTGAAGCTATGGTAGATGATCAGTTTGTGTAGAATAGGGGTTATGGTTGGAATGTCTGACTTTCTTCTGCTTCCATTCAGAAAATACACACCTGTAATCTTCCTCCTTATTCCTCAGGTCATGAATGGATCTCCTCATACTTCTGTAGCATCTGGACTCAAGAAAGTAATAGTAGAACTATTTTCATCAGAACCAGAGCATCCAAAGCAAAATTTACCTCTATTTGTCCATGCTTTTTTTTTTTTTATATAAACAATAGAATTTGCTGACTATGTCAGGCTGAACATGCAGTCTTTACAGTTCTCTGTCTTATAATTCAGATCTACTGATAACTCTGCATCTCCCCAGTGAACCATCATGCTAGTTGTCTTCAGTAGTTTCTTTCCACCATCTTGCAGGAAGTTTCAGGAAAATGTGATGCTTGCCAGAATTTGTTGTTGCCGCCTGTACTTTGCTGTAACATGTTTGAAAAATGTTACCATGACCAATGCTCAAAGTCTTTTTTTCATTTTTGTTTTCAGATTTTATTTTTAAATATATAATCCCTCTTGAGTCAGTTTTGGAGACCATGTTCATCACAAGGGCTCACTTTCCTTCCCTGCATTGGGAGTCTCCATTTTCAACAGCAATCCTCACTGAGGCACTTATTCTATGTCTCCAGTGTGTATTCTTGGCCCTTGTCAAAGATACATTAACTCTGTGTCAATTGGATAGACTAAAGTTACTTAGGAAGAGGAAACATCAAAGGGGGAATCAGATCAGATGGACCTGTGGCCATGCATTTTCTTACTTGCTAATTGATGTAGGAGGACCCAAGTGAGATGATATGACCCTTGGACAGATGATCCTGGGCTGTGTAAGGAGATAGAAAATCAGGGCAAGTTAGCCCGTCAAGAGCATTCTTCCACAGTCTCTACTTCAGCTTCTCAGTTCTTGCTACAAGATCCCGAGTCATTGTCCTGTTTTCCCTTTATGATGGGTGGTGACCTTGGTAATGTAAGTCAAATTAACGATTTCCTCCCTAAGTTGGTCTTGGTCACACTGTTTATCACAGCAACAGAAAGGAAAGCAGAATACTTGAGATTATGTCTCAGCTCTGCACAGTATTGCACTGTTTATGTTTTAATGGCAGTGGCATGTTCTTGGGTCTCTTTAGTCTTATAATAAGGTTTAGAAGTTTGAAGTGCTGAGATCCTCTGCTTTATTTCACTTCCCTGTGCTTTGTTAAGAGCCTTTTGATATTTTGAGATTCCAAAATATTTGAGATTCCAAAATTATTGCGTTTTTTACGTCTAAGAAAATAACATTGTGATGCTCACAAGGACTGAAGTGATCTAGAGATTGCTATAAGTTTAATTTAAATACAGTCATTACTCAGACACATGGTCACAGTTTTTCTTTGTTCCATTCTCAGTTTCTGTCATTACTGTCTTGCAGTGTCTGGTATATAGAGTTTTACATTTTTTTTATTGGATATCTTCTTTATTTACCTTTCAAATGTTATCCCCTTTCCTGGCCTCCCTCCTATGCCATCACCCCTCCTCCCCCTGCTTCTATGAGTGTGTGCCCCCACCCACCCACCTACTCCCACCTCCCTGCCCTGGCATTCCCCTACACTGCTGCATCAAACCTTCACAAGACCAAGGCCCCCTTCTCTAATTGATGTCAAACAAGGCCATCCTTTGCTGCATTATACAACTGGAGCCATGGGTCTCTCCATGTGTACTCCTGGATTGATCATTTAGACCCTGGGCTCTGGTTGATTGATATTGTTATTCTTCCTAGGGAGTTTCAAACCCTTTCAGCTAGAATTTTATATTAAGTTTAATTTGTTCCCAATAAATTATTTTTAATGGTATTGTATATTGGTTAATGTATATTTGTGGGATTTTGGTAGTTCTTTGCTAATGTACAAAAGTGTAATAGATTACTACATGTTAATTTTGTAGCTTCCAACTTTATTAAACTTATTTTTTTAAAAAAAAATCTTTGTGATTTTTGTTTATTTTACTGTTCTGGGGTTTTTTGTTTGTTTGTTTGGTTGGTTGGTTTTTGTTCTTTTTTTTGTCATTAGAATTTTCTTGAGCATCAATGGGAGAAGAGACCCTTGGTTCTGTGAAGGCTCTCCATGCCACAATGTTGGGGAATTCGAGGGTAGGGAGGATGGAGTGGATGGGTGGGTGGGGAAATACTGTCATAGAAGCAGAGGGAGGAGGATAAGATAGAGGGTTTCTGGGGGGAGGAGGGAAAGGGGATAACATTTGAAATGTAAATAAAGAAAATAGCCAATAAAGGAAAAAAAAACATTAGTCTTGCTCTCTATGAATAACGTGAGTCTGATTAATTTTCTTGTCAAGATAGAAGACTTTTATCCTTTTTAGGCTGCAATCTCCAACTCTGTGTTGAACTCTGAGAATTCTTGCCTGATGCTGAAGTTGGAGTTAGCAGTTTCAGCTCTTTAATACTGAGTAGGATAACAGCTGTGAGCAGGTCAAATTGAGCTTTTGTTATATTGATGTATGCTCTTCTTCTTTTTTAAAATTGGCTATTTTCTTTACATTCAAATGCTTTTCCCTTTTCAGGTCTCCCCTCAGGAAACCCCTTGCATTTATGAGGATGCTCATGCCCACCCACTCCAGTCTTCCCATCCTGGCATTCCCCAACACTGGGACATCGAACACCCTCAGGCCCAACGGGCTCTCCTCCCACTGATGTCCCACAAAGATATCCTCTGTCACATATACGGCTAGCACCATGGGTCTCTCTCCATGTGTATTCTTTGGTTGGTGGTCCTAGTCCCAAGGAGCTTCAGGGGAGAGGGATCATCTGGCCTGTTGACACTGTTGCTCTCCACCCCCCCACCCCCACCATGGAACTGCAAACCCCCTCAGCTCTTTCAGTCCTTCTCCAACTCCTCCATCAGGACCCTTGTGCTCAGTCCAATGGTTGGCTTTGAGCATCTGCCTCTATATTTGGCAGGCTCTGACAGAGCCTCTCAGGAGACAGCCATACTAAGTTTCCATCAGCAAGCACTTCCCAGCATTCACAATAGAGTCCAGGTTTGGTAGCTGTATATGGGATGGATCCACAGGTGGGGCAGTCTCTAGATGTCCTTTCTTTCAGTCTCTGCTTCACACTTTGTCTCCATATTTCCTCCTGTGAGTATGTTGTTCACCGTGGAAGCACAGAAGCATCCACATTTTCGTCTTCCTTCTCTGAATGTAGTTTTCTGATAAACTTATTTTTAATTTTTATTTTAACTTTATTATAAAAATGTTTCAGGCATGATTTACAATGAAATAATTTAGAACCTTATCACTTACTTTCATGTACTCAGTGAGACTATAATATTACCAAGCTTTTAAATATTAACTGTGTCATATATGGTTAACTGGTATGCATGCTAAACCACATTTCATACACAGAAAATTCCTGACAGATGTTCTATGCAGTTTTCTCAACACATTGTTATACTTTGCATGTTAGCACCTTATTGAGAGCTTAGCTTGTGCAGCTATGCTTTTCAAGGATATTGCCCTAAAATGGCATCTTTGTTACTGGCCTTAATATTGGGATAATGCCAGCCTCATAAAACAGGTTTGGTGGTATTTCCTGCTATCCAGCAAAAGTGCCAAGAAGACTTGTCATTAATTCTTTAAATATTTAAAGGAGTTCATCCAGAAAAACCATTTGTATAATCCTGTGGTTTTCTCTATTGAAAGGAAAGTAATTAACAATTCAATAACCCTCATCATTATTAGTCTGTTTGGATAGTTTATTTCTATTTGATTTACTAGGTTGTACATTCTGGGAAACCACATATTTCTCTATTTCTAACAAATTAATCAATTTGTTGACATGGAATTATTCATGGCAGTCTCACAGGATTCTTTAGATCTGTCATATTAAGTGTAATACCTTATTTTATGCTAATAAGCTTGTTTATTGAATGCTTATTCTTTGAGGTGGGTTAGTTTTATATAACCTGTAGTTTGCTTAATTACCTCTTGACAATTGTCTCATAATCTTTTCTCATTTTCTTTCTGGTTTTTATTTCACTGATTTCTGTCTTAGAGTACATTCATTCCACTGCTATGTTTTAAACTAATTTTCTCTCTTTTTTTTTTCTACTTCTCTGTGATCTGAAATTAGCTTATTTAGTTTGCAATTTTTATTTTTGTTCTTATATATATTTACTGGTCTGAATTTTATTCTTAGATTCAAATTTTCTACATTCTAGAATTTTGTTGTGTTATTGTTTTATATTTGTTTCAGGTTCTTTTTAAATATGCTTTTTATTTCTTCTTCAAAACCTTGTTGATGAAGTGTTCTGTTTAATTTTTCACGTTTGAGTTCTTTCAGTAATTAATTAATTTTCAAATATTTAATATTGTGACCATAAAAGATGCATTAGCTTAATATAATCTTGAATTCATTGACATTTTTTTGATCCAGCGTTCCGAGAGTACCGAGAAGTTGTTTCCAGTTGTTATGTGTCTGCAATGGCTTTCAAGCCTATGGTGTTCTGCTGTTTCCTTGGTGGTTGTCATTGTAGATACTTCTTGTTTATTTTAATCAAGTAGTCCTACCTTATTTTTAAATTTTCTCATGGTTACCGTGTTTGCTTGCCAGGGTCCAAGTATGTATTCTCTTTTGTTCACCTTTAACTAGCAAAGAAGCCTTTTTCCTCTGTGTTTTGAAATATAATAGTTTCTTGATCAGAGAAATTATTACAGAGAATGCATTTGTATGGTGCTATTTTACTATAGTCAAAAATGAAAGGGTTCACAGGTAGGGACCACAGTACTGTTATATAAGCTGTGTACTTTTGAAGCTGCGGGTAGACTTTGGAAAGAGGTGTGGATAAAGAAGAAAAAATACTGAAATGTGTTCATTCTTTTTAAGGATGCATTCTGTTTACCAATTATTGGAATATCTGTAATTCAATGGATGTGTAATGTCCATGCTGCAAGCTAGTGGTAGTTAGACAATCTCAGAGCTAGAAAATACAGGCACTACTTTTAGATTTCAGTGTTGTGTTTAGTTCGGTACCCACTTGTCTCATCCATAAACTAAGAATGTGAGCTGGATAAAACTCTGAAGTATCTGTGCCTAGAATTCCATGATTCTAATGGTCTTAGCTCCTTCTTTGTGTGACTTTTATTTTTATTCTTTTGCAAAATGAGGCTTATAATGGTGGCTTTCTTCAGTGATGGTGAAAATATGCTTTTCAAAGACATTGAGAGCTATATAAATGCAAAGTAGTTGCAGGCAGGTTTAGATAATGTTCAGTGCTCTCTGTTAGCTTTCATAAAACTATGACAATGTCTGAGCATTTGTTGTATTGCCTATTGTACATATGTGTTATTAAACAAAAGAACACAGTCTTTAAATATGTGTCTCCTAGAACAGGTGCAAAGCATTTGTTTATTTTCCTGGCAAAAAATATTGAGAAACATGGAAATTAAAGCCTGCTGCTAATTTAAAAAATTCATTTCTTATAATTTTTCTCTTCTTTCCCTGATGCTACACTGAAGCCTAGAGAAGCCTTTGGGCATTTCTCATCCTAGGCACAAATTTCCCCACTGTCCACAGGCTGAGTTTGTGTTAAAGCTAGCAAGTCCCCTCTGTACTTAGACTCTCTGCGTCAATTGGTAACTGCCATCAAGGACTTTGAGCTCTTCTTCTTGCAGAACCATAAAAACGAAGTAGACTGAAAAAAAATCATGTAAATGCTGCATTGTAGAAGTGAAATTGCATTGTGATGTCTAGTAGATTTGTTCTAAGAATGTTCTTTTTGCTGTTATTGGTTTTTGTTTTGTTTTGATTTTTTAAAGCTGCAATATTTAAAACATTTTCATAACATTTGTGAATCAAAGATCTTATTTGAAAATAATGTTTTTAAGTTAACTGTCTCTTTTCTATGATGCAAAAGATGAACAAACATCTAGAAACTCAGTCGCTTTGTCTAATGTGATCGCTCTCCATGTTCTCATTCTTGGACCTCTTGGCATGGTTCAATATCTGTTCCATTAAAAACCAGTTAATCAACAAGTATGTAGTTGTCAATTCATACATTACATTAATTCTCCATTAAGTTTCTAGTAACACAGAGAGATACTGTATATTGATGTATTTCAAGACAAGGGAAGTCTATAGAATTCAATAGAGTCACATTTTTTTTAAAACGTGATTTATAGTTATCTCATGGTCATGATTTTTGTTAAGATTATTATAAAGTATCTTCAAATTGGAGTTGATGTTAATCTATGCATTTGAATGAATAAATAACAATGATCCTGTTTTGAATGTCCCATATATTATAGCACTATAATTATAAACTTGTTGCAGAGTTTCCACTAAGTGGAGAAATAAAACTATGTTTCCCTGTAAAACTACTAAAATTCATAATTTATTATAATATTGAATTTTAGAGAGATCACAGTTTCCAGGAAATCTTCAAGTTTTTGTCATTTTAATCAGCTTGCCTATCCATAATAGATAACAAACACTCATGTGTAAGAAAAGTAAGTTGTTCAGAGAAAGGCTGCTCTTTCTTTTTGTCCTTTCTAATATATATATTTCTGGAAACACGCTTTTCTACATGTACTCTTGTATGGTCACATCTTGGCTTGGGTCAGATTTGTTGTGTTTTTAGGACAGAGACAAAGTAAGTTGTCTATTTACGTAATATATATTCTGGAGAAGTGGCCAAGCAAGAAATCGGTAATTATTATGCAGTCTAATATCAAGAATGATGATGACACAGAGGCAGGGAGGTGTGAAGAAAGGCTTTGGTGACAGCAATGGCTCAGTGCACTTCTATACATGAGCTCAATCTTAAGGCACAAATGATATTGAGAGAAAAATAAGAAGAAAGGGGCCTCAGACACAATAACAGAATGTTATGACAGGGAGTTAAGAGTAAATATGGTGGTCAGAATTATTCTAAAGTAGTTTTCTAGCACAAGGGGACCGTATACGTAGACCTAGAGGCTGGTGATGCAGAAGAATGTATCAGCTGGCTTTCAGGTTCAAATTTGAGGATAGATAGGATAAGATTGTACTCATTGGTAGTATAGAAGATCTAATACAAAAGAAGGCATGTTACTGATTTCCGAATCACATGCAGATGATCAAGTATTGAAGTCAAAGGTTAAAAACACATGGAATTTCACGTAAAATTTTATAGAGCAATAGATGCCTCTTGTCATGGCTACTAAAGATGCTGAGACAGAGGATGGATTACATTGAGATAATTGAAGCCAGCCTGGACAACAGAGATACTGTCTAAAAAGAGAGTAAGGACTAATACTTTTAAGGATACAATGAAAAATGGAGAGAGTATTATCTATGTTCAAGATCTGCTCTTAGAATAAAAATGTCTTAATAGCTTCTGGGAGGGATCAGGCTGTAGTTCATCAGTTGTCAACTCCCACACAATTCTGATTTTGATATAATTGCCTAGTTTTTGGTCATCATTCTCATCACAGGGTTCTTGCATCTAATGATTGATGGATGTGGAGAAGAAAATTATTGACCCTTGTTAACTTAATATTGGAAAAAGAAAAAATAAATAAAACAAGAATGAAACGATTGGTGGACTTTTAAGAATCCCCACTGAGATATTCTAAACTATGCTGTATATCTGCTAGTTTTTCCTAGAGGAATCCTATTTGATGACTCTCTTAATTCTTCTTTTAATGTTATTTCTGAAAGCACACTTTTATTTATCTATTACTAAACAATTTTTTTGCTCTCAGAGTGTGTGCCTGTAATCATTTTGTTAAAGTTGATTTTCACAATACTGAGCTAAATCATCACACCAAGATTAGAAGTACAGGCTCAAGAGAATAGTGTGGGCTCTATCACAGTCTGAGGTGAAGACATCATTGATATACCATCTTTATGAATGAAAAGTGACTTTTGGGTATATTCTAAGATGTCATTGTTAGTGTTTGAAGACATATATGCTTATATAAATCATCTAATAATCCAACGGTCTTAACAAATGTTTACATATTTCAATCTAATATTCTCTTCCAAAGATTTCAAACCAATACCATTAGTGAACCTAACTTACAGAGCAAAGCTATGAGAATAGACTCTTATCATTTTTATTTTTCTGTCATGTATTACAATGCTAGTATAATTTATTTTATATGTGACTTGTATCTGAGTAATTTAAAATAAATTGAGATAGCTCATTGCTATTGCTTTCTTCTAGAAACAGAAATTAATGTGCTGAAGAATTTAGTGAGTGATAGCCATTTGCTACTGGCATTCCCCCAAAGTTTTCATACAATTTTCTTTGAATAATTTATTTGTTTGTCTTAAACAAGATAGCTATCATATACCAGAAAGATGCCTCCTCCTGCCTTAGGAAGATCTGCTATTGTGAAAAATGCTATGTGGTAAGCTTAACTTATAAACAGAAGCCACACATGTACATGAAAATCATTGAACATTTCTTCTGGGGACATAGCAGCCTTAAAAATATAAGTTATGACTCCATTCTGTCATTGGTTGAATGCCATGGGTTGTTGTCATGAGCCTTGTTTTTAACTCATGAGGTCATAGACCTCATTTTGCCAGATATCCTAGAACAACCTGATAGTGACCTTTGCCACTTTGATTCTTGATCTTACCACATTCTTCAAACATCTATACAAAAATATTGCATTTCTTGTCCATGGTGCTGAAACCCTTGTCTCGTTTAGATGTTATTAGGCTACAAACAGTAAGAATGCCCATTTCTTGAGTTCCTCCTGCTTGAGACTTACCTGATTCACTGTGTCTAATCCTCATGACTACAGAGCTACCATTGTGCTTCCACAGATTGGGTACCAAGGTAAAGAGAAGAAGAAAGCAATTTATTCAGAGTACACAGATTGGTTTGGAGCTGGAGTTGGAAAAAAGTTGACCACAGGCAGCATACATGTGTGTGTGTGTGTGTGTGTGTGTGTGTGTGTGTGTGCGCGCGCGCATGCATGCCCATAAGAACTCAGAAGGGATAATCAAAAGGAATAAGGAAGGGAAAGCTAGAAAATTCAGCTTACTTGGAGCACAAACCTCAGCAGGTGCACTGGGAACCTTTTTGAGTGTTGTCCTTGTAGCATCCTTCCCACTTGAGGAAAAAAACACAGCCTTTGTGTCCACATTGGAAACTATTTCTGAGTAATTGTTGTGTCATGGACCAATGGAGTAACTTGGGTGAAGCAGCTTTCTGCTCACAAAGACAGTTCTCTGTGAAGAGAACACAGATGACTCATATGCAATTGATATTTTCAGCAGAGAAGGAGGAGATACAGACCTTGAAGGAGAATTTAGAACAAAGCATCTAAAGGTTCCTTAGGAAGTCAGTATGCATGACTGTATTTGTTAGTTTACTTGTTGACTAATTCTTCACCGATTGACTCTAACTTGAAGATGTGAATCTTATTGCTGTTATCATTTATAGTTGAAGATAAATATATTTGCTCAAGATTATACAAGCACCATCATATGAACTAAATCATCAATGTACACTAACCTCATATATTTAAATATATATTTCACAAGAATATCCACATCTCAAAATGAATAGGGTAATACATAGAGATAGACAATAAATGTATTAAATATTATACAACACATAGAATAGAGCCCTTAAGATATATGGCTTTTCCCACAAGGGAAATGGCTTTCATCATACCTCCAATTGAAAAACATGAAGAATGTCAATCAACACAAGAAAGGCAGAGGTATTTTTAAGCTCATTGATAGCTACTTGCTTAGACTATGAGAAGTCCTGCATTCCACTCTCAGGAAAGAAAGAAGTAAACTGATATGGCACATGAACAACATTGAACATTTTTCCAGGTACTCGACACTCCAGAAAACTTTCACTTCTGAAAAGGGTAAGTCGGGGGGGGGGGGGGGAAGGGGACTCACAAGTAAAACTAGCATCCTTCCTTCTCTGCTGTCTTATTGATAATCTAATGTTCATTCTATCCTTTCTCCATTGTCCAACGTGTTTCATTGTGACCTTGAGAATAGTAAGTTCTTTGCCTTGATGAGAAGATTTTGATGTACATAATTAAAGGTGGTCAATGTTCTTTAAACAGATACTGAGACTAAAAAAGGGAGTGTACTAAGTAGGGAACTTTACTGTTGTCTTTATGTGGAACTCAACCCATATTAAAACTTGCAAAGGGATAAAAAGCAAGAGCTTTTTGCTTCTAACTTTGAGTTAAGGTGCTATGTTAACAATCATGCATTCTTTACATTGCCTAAAAGATGCTTGCAGGGCCAGCACTCAATTAGAACAGACAGGAGTCTGACAGGGCAATTAGAATACTCCTTTTGTATGCATCATTTTGTACTACATATCTCAGCTTGCTCATGTTCAAGGTAACCTTGGATGTCACCTACATCTTTGTGGTTAGGCTTTATATCTACTACAATAGTGGTGTTTGTTTTTATTTGCTACATATTTGGAGAGCTTCAGAGTGCTGTAAGACCAGGTTTTATTACCCAATTACATTTTTATGCAATTGTAACCAAAACTTCTGCAATAAGTTTCTTTCAAAGTGGTACATTCTCTATTCGAATCTGATTGATTTTTGCAGTGAATGGCTGAGATCCCAGCATAAATCTGTACAGTTGTTTAGTGGGCAGTCTTATTTCCATGGACAACATGTAAGCAGAGTGTAGTGGCTATGAGGTTTAGATATATTATGAAACAGAAAGAAAAGAGACTTGAACTAAATAGAGACTTAAATGTTATTTGGATCTAACAGTTCCTTTCACATTTAGGAGCTGAAATGCTAAAGTACAATGTAGGAATATTTGCTTCAGATAATTCCAATGAGGCAGAGCTTAAATGCAAGAGAAATGTTAACATTCATAGCTTCAAAACCCAAAGCAAAGAAATAGGGATGTACGTATAGGCAAAGTGCATAGGAAATACATTTTAAGAATGGCTAAGATCTTCAGCAAGATCCTCCATGAAAGATACACCACACTCAGTAGCTAAAGAGAACATGAAAATTGGAATGCATATAAAGTGGAATGGCACAAAGCCCATGAAAAGCAGGTAAAAATGAAAGTTTAAATATGGTCTGTAATAAAATCTGGTGGCATAGTGAATGGGTTTGGGTGTTGTCACACCATTTATGCATGGTTTCTTAGATTTCCCAGTAGACCATGCTTAAACTTATATTTCGGCCAACATAATACACAGGCTATTTAGCCACCCATGAGGGACATGTTTGTTTTTGATCAACAGTGTGAATTCACACATCTTCTTGCCAGAAATTAGTGGAGTAATTTCTCCAAAGGTCTAATTCAGTATATGCTCACACTTCCAGTCAGCGGAGAAAGTCAAGAAGCAAAGAGCAGATGTAGACCAAGAGTAAACATCATCCCAGACATTATACATGGACATAGACACATTATGTCCGAATCTATATTGATCATTCTACAAGTGTTGTGAAATATTGAGCATTAGAAAATACTTCAGTAATTTTTTTATTCACAAAGAGCATTTGAGCAACAAGTTATTTGGTCATCCTGGTCTTTAGCCAGAGTTATTGTTCTTGCCCTTAGGTGCATTTGATCACAAAAGGTTGGGCTTTGGTTTCTCCAAGATGTGGTGAGTATTGAATAGGTGTGACTGTTTGATGAGATGCCCATTTGTCAGTGTGAGGCAGGGAATCATTGTACATTTTCCTTCGACTCTTCTGAAGCAACGTCAATGTGAAAAGTTTAAGTTCTGGGCTTTATGGGGTTGGGGATGAGGAATGACTGGCAAGTGAGAAGTGGAAATGTCTCTGAAAATAAATAAGGGGCATCTATTGCTATTCATTAGTGTTCCTACACTGTGGCTTCTTCGTTATCATGTCGGATCTTTGGGAGTTTCAGAAGGCTACACAGTGATAACACAGAAATGGACAGTCTGGAAATATTATACATCTA
>JADRCD010213391.1:0-14696 GCA_019843815.1 Montemys delectorum
CACACACACACACACACACACACACACACACACACACACACACACCATCCTCCTCATCCTCCTCCTACTCATCCTCATCATCATCATCAACATCATCATTATCATCATCTCTTCTCTTCTCTTGGGTCTCCCCCTTCCTGTATCCACTGTAGCCTTAGGCATCTACTACATGGTCTAGATAAAAGTATCCTACTCTTATTTATTCATTAGTAAATAATAATGATACATTACTTATTAATAATAACCTCTGGGGTGGGCTGAAGAGGTGGGGGCTGACTGACACCTCTCCACATAGTCTCCACAAGGTCTCCACTTTCTGGGCACTCCTAGTGCCTCACTCCTCCCTGCTCACACTCAGGGTTAATTCTCAAGGAGGACACTTCAGCACATGCCACTGTGGTCACACTGCTAATTCTTAGGACCACATGAGAAGCACACCCTCCAACTGCTCTACCAATCCCAGAAGGCCCACAAACATGTCTCATAGCCTGGAAGTTTATGTAACGGGAGTAATCAGGTTTCCCAAAAGCCTGGGTTCTGAAATGTTCCCATTCTAGGCTTGCACAGGTCTGTAGCATGTCCCCCTTCATCCTGCAGTTTGGGTTTGTAGCCACTTGCATTCTGCAAGATGTCCAGGAGGTGGTGCCAAACTGATGCCCACAACAGTTGCCTACGAGCCACTTAATTAGAAGGTGGCCCCCGTGTAGAGAAGGAGGGTATCTGAGGGGGTGCTGCCATGCCAACAGATCTAGTTGGCCTAGGCCAAGAGTCTGATCTCCTCCTATAACAGAGGTCCTGTATTCTGCTATGAAGGTCAAGAAAGTTCTGCTCATTACTGCTGTCCAGTGCTCAGTGAAGACAGGGCTCTTCTGGGTCACCCTCAAGTATGTGGGGTGTGTGTGTGTGTGTGTGTGTGTGTGTGTGTGTGTGTGTGTTGGGGGTACCATACAAGAGCTGACAAAGTTCTTTTCACCCTACTGTGCCTCTGAATGGAGCCTGGAGCAGGTGGGAGAGCTGGTCCTCATTGAAAGCTGATGTACCCTGGAAGCCAGAGGGCTCAGGGAGAGACAGCTCCTTGAACACCTAGCAACAAGGAGCCTCATTATTCTGCTGTGGTGATTCCCATAGTAGCTTCACACAACCATGGATGAGAGGTGGGCCCAATATGGTGCTAGACACATGGCTATTTAAGTTAGTTAATAAAAAAATCCTTTGAGATAGGGTGTCCCATATTCCAGGATGGCCTTGAACTTGCCAGGTATCAGAGAATGACCTTAAACCTCTCATCTCCTGCCTCACCTTCTGAGTGCTGACATGACAGATTTAGGTCAGCACAGCTGGTGTGGGCAGTGCTGGGCATGGAAGCCAGGGCACATGCCAGGCAAGCTCTCTTCTAACTGAACTACATCTCCAGTCATAAGATGAAACAAATTGAAAATTCAGTTCCTGTCAGGTGTGTTGGCACATGCCTGTAATCCCAGCACTCAGGAGAACCAAGGCAGGAGGATTGCTGTGAGTTTGAACACAGCCTGGGATACATAGCAAAACCGTGTTCAATACCAACATCACTGAGGTGAAAAATCCAGTTTCTTAGTTCTATTAGGCACATTCCAGACACATGTGGTTAGTAGCTGCTACTGCCAGCACAGAAATGAGTATAGACAATCGCTGAAAGTTCTATTAGGCAACGTGAATCCAGAACCCACGAAGTCTCCCACTGACAGGGTTGCGTTTGCACGTGGGAGTGCATGTGACCCTCTAACACTACCTTCCATGGATGTGGTTCCTGCAAGGTTCTGAGAAGTGGGATCCGGCAAGGCACAGGCCAAATCCTTGAGTCCACTACTTGCTGTGGCTGAAGCTTTGGGCAAGCCACTCTGTCTCACTCCAGCTGTGATCTCATCTATGCGGTGCAGACAGGATTGTCAGCTGTCAGTTATTACTAAATAACAACAGGTGAGTCCCCAGCTCAGTTCTGCAGCCTATGTCCCCTCAGGCAGGGCTGTCACCATGGAGACTTATGTCTGGGTTACAGGTAGCACAAGGCAGGATTCTTGTCCAGAAGGAGATGGCCATCTAGGTGGAAGGTAAGGTATGTGACATGATCAGTCCAAAACCGTTGCTAGGTCCCATCTGGGGTTGTACATGGCCCTGTGGAATAGGACCACAGGAGAAACACCATGCTTATGAAGTTTGTGTGAGAAGGTTTTGGAAAAACAGAGATAATGGGGGGAATGTGGTATTGGGCAGAACCAAGTAAGGATGGGGAGAGACTGGGAGGTTGGGAGGGAGGGCCTGAGCTGATGCAGTGCAGAGTAGCCTAGTCAGGGAGGAAGGAAACCTAGAGGAAGAGTATCAGAAACTAGGCCATGTTGCTGCAGTTGGGTAAGGCAGGTGGTTTTGGGGCTGTGGGGTGTCAGGATGGGGGCTTGCACTGGAAAAGGCAAAGCCTGGAGAGCAATTGTGTTGGTTGCAGAAGGAGGAAGGCTGGAGGATTGTGCAGTAAAGGTGACCTCTCCTCAGTGTGTTTCCCCTCTAGTCAGCACCTCCAAGGCTTGAGAGCTGGAGCTGGCAACAGACAAGCCAGGAAGTTCTTGTCCGCTTCTAGTGGACACTTCTCGTCCAGACCTTGCCTGTAAACACTATTTATTTTGGAAAGCAACTGCTCTGTTTTCAAATAAAACGTTGGGACATGTAGTATTGGATTTCCCTGATCTGACATTGACCTAGAAAAATGTGCTGGCAGGCACAGAAAATGTGATGGCCCACTGTGCTGGCAGGCACAAGTGTCTGCTCTTGGCTGCGACTGCAAAGGTTAAGATGCGAGAGAGTGGATGGGGCCTCCCTCCCTGCTGGGAGCATGTTCTTGCCCCAGAGAGAGGGCAGCTGAAGCTAGGTGACAGTGTGGGCTTCTCATAGCCTGTGTGTGCATGGTCATAGGGAACAAGAAGAGAGGTACCCGTGAAGATAGGGCATAGGTACCCCGGAGAAGAAGCTGGCGAAGAGGGCTGGGAGCTGGGCCAATATCCAGACCAAGAACAGCCATAGGATGTGCTGAAGTAGTCAGCATACAGTTCTCAGGAAGATGGCCAATGTGACTTGAGCCCTAGGAGAGGTCTGGAGCTTATTCTTATCATCTCTCAAGGGACAGGCTTCACGAGACAGAGTGGTCATATCTACCTTCAGACGGAGGTCGTGGTCTGTCTCAGGTGGTCAGAAGACTGGGAACTTCTGTAAGGGGGCGGGGGCACCAGGGAGGAAAGTTCATTGCAGAAGCCCCATGTCGTAGTAGGAACCTAGACATCTGGGGTCATCTGGGACACAGAGTCTTGATCTCATGAATAAAGGAGACCCAGAGAAAAATAAGAAACCACTGCGGGGCTGGTGAGATGGCTCAGCGGGTAAGAGCAATGACTACTCTTCCGAAGGTCCTGAGTTCAAATCCCAGCAACCACATGGTGACTCATAACCATCCATAATGAGATCTGATGCCCTCTTCTGGTGTGTCTGAAGACAGCAACAGTGTACTTACATATAATAATAAATAAATAAATAAATAAATAAATAAATAAATAAATAAATAAATAAAACCACTGCAGAGTCACTAAATCTCCCAGAATACCCTAGCCAAGTCAGGGGCCTTATTCTGTCTCACAGTGTATACTGTATCCCCTTCATCACTGTCCCACCCCCCCCATCCCCTGGCCAATAGGATGAACTGAGATGAATTGTCACCAGCTTGGAGCTGGGTACAATAAACGCTCAATAAATGGGCGGCTGTATTGCAGCTTCACCACTCAGCATGCTATGCCTCAGTTTCCTTATTTGTGCACTACAAATAATAACCAAATGTGTCTCACAGAGCTGTTGGGGAGGGCCAGAGATATGGCCCAGTTGGTAGAGCACTTGACTAGCATGCAGAACACCCTGGGCTTCATCCTTAGCACCATACGCACTGTGGGTGGATGTGGTGGTCCATACTTTAAAACTAGTACTGAAGAGGTAGAGTAGGTGTTCAAGGTTATCCTCTGCCACATAGTCAGTTCAAGGTCACCCTGGGCTATGTGAGACCCTATCACAAATCAACAAACAAAAACCAAACAAACACTGTAGGGGATTAGATGAGCTCACACATACAAAACTATCCAAATAGCGCCGGCGTTGAATGACCACAGCTGTTTGCCATATTAAATATTATGCTCATCTGTTTCTTCATGTTCTCCCTTTACCTCCTCATTTAGTGTCTTTATGGAGAGTTTGCAGTGTTCTGGGTACTGGGGATGCCCCAGGGAGCAAAAAGAGCCCAGGAGCAGGAGGCTCGACAGTCCAATCAGTGAATGGCCTGATAGGAGCAACCTCAGAAAGAAGGGTTTGTTTGGGCTCACTGTTTGAAGAAGGTATAGTCCTTCACGGTAGAGAGGGTGGGGCAACAGGAGTGGCTTCCTCCATACCTACAGGGACATGGGGCAGCCATATCACACACGGCAGCTAGGTCAGGAAGCCACAAATACGATCAAAGCTTGTCCCCAGTCCCACTCCCACCCCATGCTTTACCTTGGCCAGCCACGTCTCTGGTCCCAAAGGTTCTACAGCTTCCCGAGAGAGTGCCAGCAGCTGGGGAAATGGTGTTTGAATACTTGAGCCTACAGGGGGCGTGCCACACTTGCACAGTCACCATGCTGGTGTTCCAGTGCCTGGGTTTGGTGACCTTGCTGTGTCAAATGGCTGAGGAACTGAGGTTACAGATGGAGGGACGCCATCCTGGAGTTGCCTGAGTGTGTCCATCTCATCGTGAAGGCCCTTATAAGGAGAGTGCAGGTGAGCCAGAGTGCAGGTGGACAACCTGATGGCAGAGGAGGCAGAGGTTACAAGTGAGGTAACTGTGACTTTGGGGATAAATGCCTGAGCCTATGACCAAGAAAGGGAAGGAGATGGAAAGTGGCTCGGCTGCCCTTCATGTTAGCTTGATGAGACTGGACTATCCAGAATGATATAAATTCTCATGGCATTAAGCCACTAACTTTGGGGAGTTATAGCAACCAAAAGAAACTAACACAAACCCTTCTGTTCAAAGTCTCTAGCCTTTTAAGGACAGACACACTCTGCCAGTGCCCAACAAATACAGAAGTGGAGGCTCACAGCTATCCATTGGACTGAGCACAGGGTCCCCAATGAAGGAGCTAGAGAAAGGACCCAAGGAGCTGAAGGGTTTGCAGCCCCTTAGGATGAACAACAATAGGAACTAACTAGTACCCTCAGAGCTCCCAGGGACTAAACCACCAACCAAAGACTATACATAGTGGGACTCATGGCTCCAGCTGCATATGTAGCAGAGGATGGCCTAGTTGGTCATCAACGGGAGGAGAGGCCCTTGGTCCTGTGAAGGCTCTATGCCCCAGTGTAGTGGAATGCCAGGGCCAGGAAGCAGGAGAGGGTGGGATGGTGGGCAGAGGGAGGGAGGAGGAAATAGGGTTTCTTTATTTTTATTTTTTGTTTTTTGGAGGAGAAACCAGGAAAGGGGATAACATTTGAAATGTAAATAAAGAAAATATCTAATAAAAAAAAGTTATTACAGAAAAAGAAAAGAAAAGAAAAATGACATAAAAGACAGGGTATGCTGCACACAGAGTTGCATCTGGGAGCAAGGGTCAGACTGACAGGCCATCCGTCTGTCCCTCCCACTCAACCACCCCCAGCCTCACACCTCTCCTCTGTCTGCCTACAGTGTCCAGAGCTCCCTGGCTCTGGCTGGAAGCAGGAACATGTAGAGAAGCAGGTTGTGAGGCTCCTGGGCTAGAGAGGACTAGGAGTGGGTGGGGCCTGTAACCGAAGTCTAAAGTAATTAGCCTGTCCCCAGGTCCCCGGGTGGGGAAAATATGACTCGTCCAAGTCAGCCGGCAGAGGAGGGCAGAGCTGGCGGGCAGCCTCAGTGGCTCCCAGGTCTCTGGGATTGCAAGCTCTCACTGTTATAATAAAGAGCACCTAGGGTCCTCCCACTCTGGAGGCCGTGAAGCAGGACCTGGCTGGGCTTTCCTCTTACCAAGCTGCAAGACTGCTTACAGGAGCGGTCCTCTTTCATCTCCCTTGCCTTTAATTGGCAGGTCTGAGCCCAGGGAGCCTGACTCTAGCTGACCTCCCTGTTGACGTCACCACCCGGTCTCTGCCCCACCCTGGAGCAGACAGCTGAGCTAGGCCTGAGCTGGGCAGAGAAGTGTGGAAGAACGTAGCCCACTAGTGGACCGGGGAGTAGGCGGGGCTTGTGGACATGGCTGGGGTAGTCAGTCTGTGTCTTGGTCCCTCGGGTGTTACTTGGGTGGGGGGGGGGAGATAGGGTTCGTGGAGCTTGTGGAGGACGCTTGTGGCTCGTGTTTAGGAACTCATGTGGGGCACGGTTCAACGGTATTGCATCTAGGGAGAACTACTCACAAGGTGGACATTTTAATGTGTAGGGACATGCTTGGTAGAACCCACCCTGGACTTTGATACTCAGGAATGGGTGCAAGCTGAGGCACATATGTGTGATTCCTGTCCGACATGCCTGAGAAGGGTCAGAGGTCAGGTGGAGGCTGTCACTGGGAGCAAGGCTTTTGCTCCTACAGAAAGGAGACTTGACCCATGAGTCTAAGGGGATCAGATACCATGGAAGGCTTGATCCTTGGAAAGTGAATTCCAGGCCAGTCTAGGCTACAGAATGAGACCTTCTGTCAAAAAAAAACAAACGCTCACCCATACTTGGATTCTTCAGGGGCAGGTATTTGCTGTGGGTTTGTGCTTAATGACAGTTGGAAGTCACCCAATGACCTTTAGATGAAAGTAGGTTGTCCTCTGCTCTTGGGCACATGTTCCAAGAAACCAGTCTAAAACTTTGTGTCTGAATGTTAGATGTAGTTTATTTTTAAAACTTGACAATGTCTTTTGTCAACACAAATGATGTTTATAGTTCAGAAATAAAATACGCTCCGGAAGTAAAAGTAGCCTCAAATCACTGGTTGGGTCTTTTTGGATCTATTGTAGTATAATCAACAAATGAAAATTACACACACAGACACAGACACACACACACACACACACACGTACACACACTCACAGACACCCACATACACACATAGACACACACAGACACACATGTACACACACACACTCACTCACTCACACACATACACACACAGGCACATATACACATACACACGTGCACACACAGACACACACACATGTACACACACACGTACACACACAGAGACACACACACTCACACACATACACTCACTCACACACATACACTCACACTGCACACATGTACATATATGCATGCCTGCAATCCCAGGCAGGTAGAGGCAGGAGAAATGGAGAATTCTGAGCAATGCTAGGTGTTGTGAGAATTCTTTCCCCAGGGATATGTTAACCACATCTTTCCCCTTTCTCCTAAGACTTCAACAACAAACTAAAGACCAGTTCACCGAAGCTCATTGTGGAGGAGCAAGTTCATTGGGCTCACTTACAAAGAATAGGTGAGGTGTTACTGACCAGCGTGTGGGTGGCCCCAGAGCAGTCACACTAGAAACTCTCTACCTGCTAGGGAGCCAGCATCCTCATAGCCATGTAGATAAAGAGCTCCTCAGTTAATCTTCTGCAGCCTATATACACTTAGCATTTCCCTAAACTCCTAGGCCACATGCAACTAGGGCAGGATTCCATATAAATGCCTGAAAGGTGCGGGTGGGAGGACAGTGAAACTATCAGGTGAGGGTCTATGGACTCTCCCCACCTCCTTCTATATGGGAAAGCGCACAGCAGCAGGATGCTATTTAAAGACGTCCAGATGGAAAACAATGTATGCACACAGGCATCTGGTTATACTATATATAGATCATGCATTCACAGGACAGATTCAACTGTTTAAAATGGCAGTTGCAGAGACAGCATAGTTGGTAAAGTCCTTGCTGAGGAAGTATGAAAACTTCTGTTTGATTCCCAGCACCCAAGGAAAAGTTAGACATGGTGGTGAGTGCCTGTAATCCCAGTGCTGGGGAGGCGGAAACAGGAAGAACCATGGGGCTTGCTGGACAGACAGTCTAGCCAACACTGTGAGCACTAGGCTCAATCAGAGACCCTGTCTCACAGATTTTTTTGTGAAAATTTTAATGATACCCTTAACATGAATTGCTTGATTCGAGATCAGAAATATAACTTCCTTATAGTTTATGGAAGTTAATTTACATGATGTAAAATCTACCCTTTGTAAGTACAGAGTTCAGTGATTGTTCAAATAAGTCCATGCTCTGGAGAAATGGCTCAGTGGTTGAGAGCAAGCACTGTTCTTGCAGATAACTGGAATTTGGTTCCCAGCACCCACATCTGGTGGCTCACAACTGCCTGTGACTCCAGCTCCAGGGGATGTACTGCCCTCTTCTGTCCTTTACAAACATGGCAGGCACATACATAATTTAAAACAACAACATCTTAAGTTATGCAGCCATTTCCATAATCCAAGTTCTGGGATTAGAAGACTTTTATCAACCACACACTCTTTAATCCCAGGTAACTATAAATCTACTTTCTGTCACTAGAAGGTTGTGTGTGTGTGTGTGTGTGTGTGTGTCCACTTGGTACTTATCTCTCTGCTGATTTAGCAATCAACATTGGAATATGCAGAGACAACCTTCACACAGTGCACCCCAACAGATTTGAAAGAAAATGCCCCCCCCCCGTGGGAGTAGTACTAATTGGTGTGTGGCCTTGCTGGCATATGTATGGCTTTGTTGGAGAAAGTTCATCACTAACGGGAGGGGTTTGAGATTTCAGATGCTCAAACTAAGCTCAGTGAGGCATTCATTGTCTGTTGCTTGAGGCTGCAGATATAGAACTCTAAGCTACCTCTTCCAGCATCATGTCTATCTGCATGCTGCCATGGTTCATGCCATGATGATAATGGACTAAACCCCTGAAACTGTAAGCCAGCCCCAATGAAATGTTTTCCTTTATAAAAGTTCCTGTGGTCATTGTGTCTCTTCACAGCAGTAAGTCCCCTAAGATCTCCCCTAAAGCATGTTGAAAACAAATGTGGCCCAAAGGCGGAAGAGAAGAATCAATAGTTTAAGTGCTTGCTAATACAAGCTTGAGGGCTGGGGTTCAAATCCCCAGACTTCACATAAATGCCAAATGAGTGTGGCAGCCTGCCCATAATTCCAGCCTTGGATGTAAGAACAGAGACTCCCCAGAGCAAGCTGGCTAGCTGGACTAGCTGTACTGGGCAGCTCTGGGTTGACTGAGCCTTTGCCTCATTGAATAAGGAGGAGGAATGATCAAGGATATTCCTAACGCCAGCCTCAGGTCTTCATATGCATAGGCACACACATGCACACTCACTCCCACACACATGTGCCCAAATGCATGCAAACATACATACATAAGCAAGCATACATCAGATCACAGATTGACATGGAAAATGAAAGGAAAAACAAATGTAATCCAGTTCCTTGGTTCCCAGCATGGAGTGGCCACTCTGAGCCCTGCTCAGAGTTCTCATGGCAGGGGTGGGGCTGGGGGTGGTGTGCCTGCGCTTGCAGAGCCGGGGTAGTAGACAAGTAACCAGGCCCTTCTCTCCAGAGAGGCTGACATTGTGTGCAAACCTGGAAGCCGCTTGGTTCTTGGCTCCAGAGCGGATCTGACATCAATCTCTCAATCTCCAGGCCACTTTTAGATGCAAGGCTGCTGGTGTGGGGACTTTACGAGAACAGGACTGCCTGGCTGCGAAATCACTGGCATTTCATGGAGTGAGGGAAGATTTTACAAGCACTGTGCTGAGCTGGGCTCTGAACCCAGGCCAGCCAGTTATGTAACCAGCTTGGGAGGTATAACACACGTGGGACAGGGAGACAGGTGGGAAGAAGGGGGAGCCCCTAGGTCACTGTGATCGGGGCACTCTGGTCCCACTCAAATACCACAGGGGGTGGATCACTCGACCATGTACTCCATAGGTTTCCTGAAAGTGGTTAATGACTTACCTCATTCTTCATGAGTGTGTGTGTCCATGTGCATGCGCACGTGTGTATATGTGTGCATATCTGTCTGGGTGTGTGTGTTCATGTGTGTGTCATGCACATGTCTGTCTGTCCCCTCCATTCATCATCACCAGAATACAAGCTTCATGACAGTGGGAGCTGGACCTGCAAGCTGGTTTTCATCCACATAGAGCAGAGGGTGACCTGTAAGGTGCTGAGCTCCCTGCTTCTGGAAATATCCAAACATCCATGCACTCAACAGATTGTGACAATGTGACCTCTGCACCTACCCAGGTCTCCTAAGTTCACTGGCAGCCTCGGCGCCCTGATGTTCAATGTTATACATCGACTCAGTGAGGGAGCATGCTAGCTCACATCTGGGATGGGGCAAAGAGCCTTCTGGGCCAGCTCACAGTAGGTCCAGGTGTGCTGGCTGTTGGCTCTGCCTTGGGGTCAGCTGCTCTGACCTCCAGGTGGCAGTGCCATAGTGTCCCCACTGGGGGGCCTTTCTGTGTGCAAGCCCATCCCTCCTGTTCCTGGAATCCCCAAAGGGCCTGGATGCAGTGCTATGTGCGGTCCAGGACAAGTGTCCCATGTCTTTGAGCTGTCTCTTGTGTGTCATCGCCATCCTAGTCACTGTCCTTAGAAGGGTGCTAGTGAGTCACTGTCCCCTATTAAGTGAGTGATGTCTTAGAGCCCTCAGTGAGTCTTGGCAGTTTGTAGATTTTGACACATTGCAGCAAATGTTTAGGTCACTTTTCCCATTTAGACTTTTTAGCTAGAAAAAGAGTCAGTTAGTTAACAAAGGAGAAACACTTACCCACCCTTATTTTATTTATTTATTTATTTATTTATTTATTTATTTATTTATTTTTGAAACAGGCTTTCTTTTTGCATATCAGCTTGACCTGGGACTTAATACATAGCCCAGGCTGGCCTAAGACTTACCAATCAATTATCTTAAAAATGATCATGGCATGGTGATGGAAAGTCAGGACACCAGAGGGATATTTGGGGCACTGCTATATATAGAAAATGTTAATTTTATACACACATACAACATACACACACACACACATATATATGTGTGTGTGTGTGTATGTATGTATGTATGTATGCATGTATGTATGTATGTATATATGTATCAGAGCTATGCCTGGTTGTAAAATATATAATATGCCTGTTGACTCAGCACTTGGGAGGTAGAAGATCAGGAGTTTTAGGTCATCCTCTGCTACATAGCAAGTTCAAAGCTAGCATGAACTTCCTGAGACTCTGTCCTAAGGGTGAGAGAAGGGCACACTGTGGATGTGACAAGCAGTTTCTTGGAGATCATTCTAGTACTTTCTATCACTGCCCACCAGCAGATCCAGGACTCTGGCTATGGTCGTCGATGCTGCTCATGGGGTCCTCACAGAGACAGAGACAAATTTTCATTTGGAAGCATTTATTCCTACTGTAGAGTGAGTTCCAGCTAGGCCTGGTTGACACACACCTATAATCCGACTTACTCTGAGACTGAGGCTGGAGGGTTTCACATTTGAGGGCAACCTGGGGTACATGTATCCTACACTCAATAATCAGACACTTTGTGGGCACATTTGGGGAACCCAAAGTACAGCTTTCTCAATCCTCCCCAAGTTGTGAGTCTCAGTTTGGGTACCTACCTCTCGGTGCCTCAGTTTACTCACTTTGCCCAGCGTGATTGCACAAGGACTAACCTGGTAGGCTCATGGCAGCCACTGTTGAATAAACAATGAGAGGTTCAGGCTGTCCCGTGGCCCCGGGTGCTGGTCCAGAAGGTCTGTGTCATGGAGCCTGTGAAATCTGAGGACCAAAGGCATGGTGACACAGAGCACCTTGTCCCCTGCCATCCCAGAGCGCACGCCCTGTACCTTGGCTTCCCAGCTTCTTGAGATGTGGCACTTACTCCCAGCCAAGGTCAGTGGTTTCTCTCTGTAACATTTATAACTGTGACTGTGGCAATGAGAACCGTAGCACCTCTAAGATCTGGTCTATTTCAGTGAGAGCCGAGTCAAGAGGAGCATCTGACTGTTGTGGCTCAGGCAGCACAAAGGTTGGGCTCTCAGCAGGTGTCTGGGTCATAGCAACTTGGGATCTTACCCTAGCTCTGATGCAAATGCCCAAAGGCTGTGTGCTCTTTGGACTAACTTTCCTACCACCACTAAAACTCAACTCCTATTTATAAACTTGGGGTTAACACCTGCCACTACATGGGGCTATTGTTTTAAATGAACTATATCCGAAGGGTCTTGCTCCATGCTTGATACAAAACAAGGTTGTTGCAAACGAGAGTGTCCTGCTTCCTCTAGGGGTTTCTTACTGGTGTGGCAAGGGTATGAGGTGCTCTAGGTAGGACTCCCTTTCCACCCAGTCCCTGTATACATCCTCATCTGTGCCTAGAGCATCAGATTCAAGCCAGCATATGCACAGTAGGACCAGGGACCAAGCTCTGTTCTCTGATGGCAATCACAGGAAGCCTCACTATTTTCTAACTAGGAACATGATCATCTAGGCAGGGCTTCTGAAATTTTCCCATTCTAAGCTTCATACTTCTAAGAAACTTTTTTAGGACCCCAGGTGTTTAGTGTTATAAGATAGAGGGCCCAATCAAACATTTACTGATAACAAATCATAACAAAAGTTATTTAAAAGTAATCCTTTGGGATCGGAGATATGACCCAGTTGGTAGAAGGCTTTACCAGCATGTACAAAGCTCTAGGGTTGAACCCAGAGCCACATAAACTGTGCATAGTGGCACTTGGGACGTGGATGCCTAAGAATCAACTGTTCAGTGGTTGCGCATGCCTATAATCCCAGCACTTGGGAGGCAGAGGCAGGCGGATTTCTGAGTTCGAGGCCAGCCTGGTCTAGAGTGAGTTCCAGGTCAGCCAGGGCTACACAGAGAAACCCTGTCTCAAAAACAAAACAAAACAAAACAAAACTCAAAAAAACAAAACAAAACAAAAAAAAAACAAAAAAAAAGAATCAAATGTTCAAATTCATTCTTGGTTATATAGCAAGCTGGTGGCCAGCCTGGGCTACATGAAAGACTCTATCTCAAAATCTAAAACAAAACAAAAAACCCTAACACAATAATTCTTTAGTATGTATGTAATTTTAACCATAAAAAGAAAAAAGAAAACTTGCATACTAATGAGGTGGGTGAACTTATTTGTTTTTCCATAAGGACTGCAATACTGAGTATTGGATGCTGCAGAATCCAAGCACCTTTAACATTTTTTAGAGTTAATCAATATTTTGATTAACGGCATCATTACTGAGAATATTGCTTCACATAAATTTATAGTGCCAAATGACCCAAGGATATTTAGACACATTTCAGAAACTGTTGGAAATTCTGCCCTAATCTCAAACTAACATTTATGAAGCATGTTTTATTAATTAATTTTAATGAACCTGAAGCCAGCAACACAACCTCAAATTTTAAAGATTTATTGTTATTATTATAAATTATTTGTGTTGTGTGTGTCGACATGTGGGTAATACCCACAGAGACTAAAGGCATTGGAAACCATAAATCTGGAGTTACACATGGTTGTGAGTTGTGTGTACAGGGAATGGACCTCAGGTTCTTTGGAAAAACGACAGGTTAAAGTTGCAACTTTTAAAATCAAATATTTTTTTTTTTTTTTTTTTTTTTTTTTTTTTTATGACAGGGTTTCTGTGTGTATCCCTGGCTGTCCTGGTACTCACTCTGTAGACCAGGCTGGCCTCGAACTCAGAAATCCGTCTGCCTCTGCCTCCCAAGTGCTGAGACTAAAGGCATGCGCCACCACTGCCCAGAATCAAATATCTTAATATGAGTACCAAAGATATACTAATTTGACATTCACATGCTAAGACATGATGGTGGGAAAAGATTTAAAGTCTTTGTTTTCTATAATTAAACTAACACATTTCTACAAGAGAGGAAAACTACACATTAAAATCCTGCAGTCCATAACATACAGTAATCTCAGAAGTGAGCCAAAGTCCGTCAGGCAGTATCTGCTGACACTTGTGTGGTCTGACAGCACAAACACTGCAAACATGTGTGTTTGTATGTCCAGAACCAAGGCTGCAGCAAAATCTGCCAGAAACATGGACTTTATTATGTGAATGATTTTGAATCAACATTTGATCATAATGCACACAGAAACCTTATTCTACTGTTAAGTTTGCAATTCACAATTTAAGAAGCTGGGATTTAGATAAATGATGTTCAGTCATTTAGTTGTAGGGACCAGTTTGGAAAATTGGCTACAGGTTTCTAAGACCACAAGATCTTTCTAAGACCACAAGTGGACCCCTGGGTCCACTTCCCTCTCCCTCAGTCTCTCTCCTCTTTCTCTTCTTCCTTTTTTGCAGTACTGAGATCAAACCCAGAGCCTTACACATGCAAGGCAAGCACTCTACCTCTGAGTCACATGCCTGCACTCCAAGCCAGCACTTGGGAAACAGAGGGATTGAATCCCTTTATTGGATTTATTTATTTATTTTGTTTCAATCCAGTTTTTTTATTAGATATTTTCTTTATTTACATGTAAATTTTTCCTTTCCCAGGTTCCCCTCCAAAAAACAAACAAACAAAAACCACAAGAACAAACCCCTTTTGCCTCCCCCCTCCCCATGCCTGCCATCCCACCCTCTCCCACTTATTGGCCCTGGCAT
>JADRCD010213391.1:14796-41640 GCA_019843815.1 Montemys delectorum
CTAGTTAGTTCATATTGTTGTTCGTTCTAAGGGGCTGCAAACCCTTCAGCTCCATAGATCCTTTCTCTAATTCCTTCACTGGGGACCATGTACTCAGTTCAATGAATGCCCTGAGCCTCTACATCTGCATTAGTCAGGTATTGTCAGAGCCTCTCAGGAGATAGCTATATGCTTGTCCTTCCTTCAGTCTCTGCTCCATAGTTAATCTCTGCCACTCCGCCTAGGAGATACATCTCTGGGTGTGTCCTTGAGAAAGTTCCCAGAATGGCTTAACTAAAGAGAGGAGGTCCATTCTGAATGTAGGTGGCACCACCCCATGGGCTGGGATTCCAGGCAGAATAAAAACAAGGAAAAGAGAAAGAAAGAAACTGAGCACTCGCATTCAGCATGCATCTCTGCCTCTCTCTCTTTCTCTCTCTCTCTCTCTCTCTCTCTCTCTCTCTCTCTCTCTCTCTCTCTCTTGGCTGCTAACTTGCAAGCAGCTGCCTCACATGCTTGCCCCCATGCCTTCCCCTGGAAGGGACTGTATCCCTTCCAACCAAGAGCCAAAGTAACTCTTCTTCAAGTTGTTCTTGTCACTCCCTTGTCAAAGCAATGGCATTTATTTGAAAAGTAGTTCTGGAAGCTAAGAAGCTCAATATCTAGCCAGGGCCCTTTTCTGTATTATAACATAACAGAAGACATTGGGCAGGAGGAAGGGAAGTGGAGGGGGCAGAATTCAGCCTTCAGATGGACCTCCCTCGGACATTAATGAATACAGTCCATGTTAGTGATTTCAATGAGGGCAGAGTCCTTGCAACTTAATTACTTCCAAAAAGATGCCACACTCTGCATGGTTGCATTGGGGGATTTCCTGTTCTGCTTAATCTTTGGTTGTCAACTTGACACAGACCAGAGCTATTGGGAAGAGGGAATCTCCGTTGAGGAATTGCCTCCCCCAGATTGATCTAGGGAGGAATTTTTCTGATTAACGATTGCTGTAGGAGGACCCAGCCTGCTGTGGATGGTGCTACCCATGGGCTAGTTGTGTTGGATTGTAAATGAAAGCAAGCTGAGCAATCCTCGAAAAACAGCCCTGTAAGTGGTTTCTTGGTGGGCTCCGCTCCAGTTGCTGTCTGCTTGGAGCTCCTGTCTTGGCTTCCCTCAATGATGAACTGAAACTTGTAAATGAAGTAAACCTTTCTTCCCCTAGTTACCTTTGGTCATTGTTTTATCACAGCCAACAGAGAAGCAAACTGGGACAGTCCCCACACCATTAACTTTGAGCACACATTCAAATCAAGGCAAGTCCCATGGTCAAGCCTGAAATAGGGATGGAGAAATCGGCTGGATGGAGAAATTCGCTAAGCAGCTCCTCAGGAGTGGAGCACAGTGGGAACCGGGCAGTTCTCAGATATGGTGGCTCAGCAAGATTCCGGAAGCACTCACTCTCTGCTCTCCTTGATGAAGCTTTGATCCGAGGCTCTTAAACAGAGCAGATTAGTTTCTTATTGCTGGGACAAAATGTCATGGCGACAGGGGTGTAAGATCACATTATGTCCATCCTCAGTAGGCAGAGAGGTGAATGTTGATACTCAGTCCGAGCTCTCCTTTTTGTTCAGTCTAGGCCCACAGACTAAGGGATGGTGCTGCCCACATGTAGGGTGTTAGGTCTTCCCACCCCAGTTTAACCAATATAGAAACTCCTTCATAGACACTCCCTGGGGTGTATCTCCTAGGTGATTCTGGATCCTGTCAGGTTGATAATCAGAATTAACATTAAGATTAGCACAGCTGGACTTGAGCAACTCACAGAGCTATCCAGGAGCAGGCATTCTTACAGCTCCATGGCGAGCACTGGGCAAAGGGCATGGAATTGCTAGTCAGTTACTTCCTAGTGCTGCTGCAACCAAGTTGGGGACACTGTGTGGTCTAAAGTCACTGAATTGTACCTTCCACACTAGTCTAGACGTACTTCCTCTTGGCCTCTGGTATGATTTGCTAGTTGCACTGGCCTGTCTTGGCTGCTGCCCCAAATCCTTGCTGTTGTCCCAATTCTCTGTCTTCAAGTGTTGTCTTGTGATGTCACACTCACATCTCCCCTGTGTGCTTCTGTCTGCTTCTCAGTGTCCCCTTTTCATATGGATACCAGATAGACTCTCTCCTTAGTGACCTCATTTCAACTGGATGCCTTTTGTAAACTCCTTATTTATTAATATAGTTGCATTCTGTGTTACCTACCTTTCCTGTAGTTGTGATGAAACACTGGACAAGAAGTAATTTATGAATGTGGTTGGGTAGAGGTTAGCTTATACTTCAAGGCAACAGAGACCTCAATGGCAAGAGCATGAAGCAAGGGATTCATTCTATTGTGTCTTAAGAAGCAAAGATGATGCAGATAGGAAGTACCCGCAATGTCTCAATTCCTCCAGGAGGGTCCCATTCCCTAAAGGTTCCACAGCTTTCAAAAACAGCAGCACTTGCTAGGGACTATGAATCCAAACACACGAGCCTATGGGCTACATTTCACCTTCACAACACACTCCAAAGTGTTGATATACCATTTTGGGAGAACACAGTTTAGCCCATAACCCTAGCTTAGAACACCGATCTTTTGAGATGAGCTAGATGTTAGAGGAAGTTACAATGGCACCTAAAACCCTCAAAAGGATGGATGGATAGATAGAAGGATAGACAAGTGAGTAAAGGTATGAATAGGTGAGTGAGTCAATATGTAGATGATGGATGGGTGGATGGATGAGTGAACGGATGGATGGGTGGGTGGATGAGTGGACGGATGGATGGGTGGATGGATGAGTGGACGGATGGATGGATGGGTGGATGGGTAGGTAGATAGATGGATAACCTGGTAGATGGGTAGATGTGTGAATAAATGGATGAGTGAATGAATGCACCTAAAGCCCAGTGTTAGCTTTGCAGTGAGGCTGAAGTACGATTTTAGCTGTGGAAGTCATGAAGGATACCCAACACTTGTGCTTCAACTCATGGCAGCTCCTCAAGGAGACAATTCTAATCCCCTGGAAGTTTTGACTATGACATCATGCCAGAGAATGCAGCACCATTAAAAAAAAAAAAAAAAAACAAAGCCCAACCAGTTTATACAGAAGCTTAGCAAGGAACCACCCACTACCACTCCTTGCACATACAAACCATCATCACCAGGGCAACCACAGGACAGCAGCATGTTACCTAGTAACAATGCTGCCTTTCTCCCACATCACTCTTCCTTCTGATGCTGGCACTCTGGAGTCTCACTGCCTTTTAAGGCAGCTGTGGGTGGGATGATGAGAGTTCCTGGAGTTGGGGACACTTCTACTCTTAGAACGTAGTGGGTTTGTCATTTTATAATATCATTTTGTTTTCGTTTGATGCTAATGAGGAGTGGCCACAGTTTAGACTAGGCACTGAATCCTTTGCCTAAATTTATTTAAGGAGTTGGGGGAACAAGATGAAAGGAAGGTTCAGAGAGCCTCTAAAAGGTCCAGAGTTTAAAATCTAGTTAGAGATTAATGTCCATATATCTTTAGAAGATTGTCAGTTATTTGTTTGGTTTCAGACCCTGGGATAAGGGACTGAGGTGCATATATTACACATCAAAGCAGACTTGGCCTCCAGGTTCTCCCAGCATCTCTCAGTCCCTATCTGGCATACCCTGCCCCAACCCTGAACTTTCTAGTCCAGGGGCTGAGCTGCCCTTCCCCCAGAGGCTCTTTCCTATATAATCCAGACATTTTGGTCCCTTCTTCCCCAACTTTCTCTCTTTCTCTTTCCCCCATCTCCATGGCGACTCTCCTGCCTCAATCCTTGGGCCCAGTGAATTCACCCTAGACCAGCTTCCCAATAAACCTGCCTATTTATAACCTATTTGGCTTGAATTGGCTCATTTCTTCTTCGAAGAAATAACCTAGCACCTAGCACCAGAAGCAGATAACATGATGGGGTCTCTAAAGAGAGGGACCCGAGTCTATGAAGCAGAAGTGGGGAGTCCTCTCAGACCTGAGAGTGGGGGAAATTTCACAGTGTAAGCCTGCAGCATGGTTCTCTGATTTCCAGTCAGGAGGCAGGGAAGGGGTCAGAGAATAGGACAAGGAGTAGGATGTATGGCCAGCTAATTAATACTTGCTTCCTATAGAAACCCACTTCCTAGGTGAGAGATCCAGGCTGTGGGGAGTCTGCTGGTTGGAGAGCCACAGAACAGTCTCAGCAGGAGGCTTATTTGTTCTGAGAGAAGAAAAAAAAAGAAAAGAAAAGAAAAGAAAAGAAAAGAAAAGAAAGGAAAGGAAAGGAAAGGATAGGAAAAGAAAGGATAGGAAAATAAAAGAAAAGAAAGGAAAGGAAAGGATAGGAAAATAAAAGAAAAGAAAGGAAAGGAAAGGAAAAGAAAAGAAAGGAAAGGAAAGGAAAGAAGAGAAGAGAAAAGAAAAGGCTGTGGCTTCAGGTAGATTCTAGCTTCACATTTTCACATTCTTACCTCTCTGACTTAGGGTGGGCTTGGCCAATTCTGTCAGGGAGAAGAGAGCCAAAATTTGGCTCCTTGTGGTGTAATAATCCCAGGCCATAGCTCCTCTTGAGGTAACCTTCCCCTGACTCCCAGCAACTGTTTCTTCCCTCAGCCCCTCTTGCCTCATCATCTCTATGCAGACAGTACTATACTACCTGGTCAGCCCTCAGTAAACATTCTTCAGGAATGCTCCCCAAGGTATCCAAGATGAGCTCTGTTGCTTTGTGTTGGGTCCCTCAATGACTCAGCTCCCCTAATCAAACCCTTCTGTGGTTTCCACTGGGTTTGAAAATCCATGCTGAAGATCTTGGGAAGGAGGTCTCTCATAGTGCAGCCCCATCTGGCCTGCCTCCACCCCCAGCCCCACCCCAAGCTTGCTACTGGCCAAGGCTCACTGTAGAACTGACTCCTCACAAACCTGCCTTTGTTCTCAGAAATTCCCATTCCTCACACTCTTCCTTGGTCTGCTCCCCCTCTTCCTTCCTCAGCCTCGAGCCAGCACAGTCCTGTTTTAAGGCTTCATATAGAGATTTTAATGGTCTGTTTGGTACAAGGTCCACAGACTGATACTTACCTGGTAAATATAGGACAAATGAGCAGTCCCCAGTAGAGGCCTGTTGAGCGGGAATTTCTGATAGCCTGGCACTTTCCTTCAGGGCCCAGTGTCACTCAGAGGCATGTTTAGATGTGGCTGAATGCCTTTTGTTTTATTTTATTTTTAAAATTTTATTTTATCTTGAGGCAAGGTCTCTGTGGCAGTTTGAATGAGAAATGTCCCCATAGCTTGGGTATTCGAACACTTTGGTATCCAGTTGGTGATGTTATTTGGAGAGATCTTGAAAGTGTAGCCTTGCTGGATGAACTATCTCAGGCAGACTCTGGAAGTTTAAACCCTTCTCCACTTCTGGTTTGTTCTCTCTGCTTTGAGCCTATGGTTGGGGAGGTAAGCGTCCTGACCATTGTGTCTGCTGCCACAATTCCCCGCCATGGTGGACTCTTCTCTCGCTGGAGCCACAGTCCAAATAAACGTTTCCTCCTGTAAGTTGCCTTGGTATTTTATCACCACAACAGAAAAGTCGTCACTACTACAGTCCTTTCTCTTTTCTTTTCTTCTTCTTTTTTTTTTTTTTTAAAGAATCATTTATTTATTTAATCTAAAGGAGTACACTGTAGCTGTTTTCAGACACAACAAAAGGGGGCATCAGATCCCATTACAGATGCTTGTAAGCTACCATGTGGTTGCTGGGAATTGAACTTCGGACCTCTAGAAGAGCAGTCAGTGCTCTTAACCCCTGAGCCATCTCTCCAGCCCCTACTAGAGTCCTTTTATGTGTCTTGGAACCTACCAGGTAGAAGAAAGTGGCCTTGAACTTGTAACAATTCCCTAGCCCCAGCCCCCTGAGGGCTGGGATTACAGGCTTTCCTTGCGGGCTTTCAGGGACACTACCATGCCAGATCTACATATTTAAGCAGAAGGCTTTGATGCTGATACCATCCTTGGGCCTGTCCTTTTCTGTCTTGGGTTTTGGGATGAACAGAAGAGCAAGAGCCAGTTTCTGAGCTCTGAGTTATGTAACCCTGATCAAAGCTAAGGCAGGAACACAGGCATGGTCCCCATCAGCAGCTCTGATGACTCCTGGGTGAATCACTGTTGGAAAAACAGAGCGGGAGATAGTCTATGTAATCAAGAAGAAATCCTTTCCCGTGGGGCATTCTCCCTGGTAAAAAGATCCCTGCCAGGAGACTTTGTGATCCTTTACCCAGCTGCAGAGCTGATGGGGACTAATAGGGGCTGAGAATTGCTTGGAGCTTCACCTGAGGGGATGGGCTAGCAGGCTCATGGCTACTTCTCACCCCGCACCCCACCCCCCCTTGTTTAGCTGTCTCTCCCATCCTCCTTTGCTTATGTTGGGTAGCTGAAAAAGAAATTTCTAGAACAAACTCAGCCCTTTTGCTTGGTGGGTCCCTGTGGGAGGGGGTTTGATGTTTTTCTTTTAGGAGGGGGAGGAGGGGGGAAAAAGATGGAAGAGAAGAAGGGGAAGAGGGAGGACAGAGGAGGGAGGAGGAGAAGGAAGAGCTGGCTAAAGGTATCTTTTTCAGATGCTCTTTGTTTCAAACCCCATCATTGTAGCTGTAAGGAGAGAGAGTTTGTGCTAGGTGCTCACACCCCTTCTCCCCAATACCCCATTCCCCTGGCACTCAGTCTCCTGGTCCTCAGCCCTGGCTGAAGCAAGCTTATCCTTGACTAAGCCTGACTCAGCCACCCCTGATGGCGTCTTCTGGGCTCTTGCCCTTCCCGGGATGTAATCGTGTATGCTCTGTGGGCAGACAGTCTGTAACAAATTTCCTAGGATGGAAACCAAATGAATATAAAAATAGTTGGGCCAGATCGCTGGCATGCACCACGGCTCAGAAGTAGCCCGGCAACGTCTGGGACCAAGCTAGTGGTTGGCAAATGAGGCTCATCCCGACTCTCTTCCATCTTGTCTACCTCAAAGTATCCATTTGCATGTCGGCTCCAAATAGGAACAGAGGGCGATTCGAGCTCAAGCACCTTCTTAGAGGCTCTTTCTTAGGATGCATTTCCAGAAAGCTTCCTGGTACAGATCAGGTGCTCCCTGACTACCTGGCCCACCTGAGGTTGGTGTTAGAAGCCAGAGTTCCAAAGGAGGCAGCTTGGAATGAGTCATCTCCACGGCTCCCAGAAGGTTTGTTCAAGGGACAAGTCCCCTTTGGGGGGCGTGGGGGGACTGGGGAGTGGTAAAACCAATTTGAAATGAATTTAGTCTCTAGAATGCTGGCCACCTGAAGATGTGGTTTTCAACTAGAATGTTCCCCCTTCCTGTCCCTTCTCTGTCCCTGGAGGACTTGGGGTTGGGAACCCTGCACTCCCCTCCTTCACCAGGGATTGGTGAAAGTGGGTCAAACAGTCAAGGGCTCCAGAAGATGTTGGTGGCTGTGATGGGTAATATTGATTGTCAACTTAGAATTGAAGAGACAAGCCCCTGGGTGTGTCATCTGTAAGGGGTTTTTCTAGATTCAGTTAATTGAGGTGGCCACCCTAATGTCAGATGGCACCAATCCTACTGCACAAAAAGGGGAAAGCTAGCTGAGCACCAGTGTTCATCTCTCTTTGTTTCTTGACTGCAGATGTGACATGCTGGGCCAGCTGGCTCACCCTAAAATGATGGAGCAAGCCAAAATAAAAATAAACGGACCCCTCTTTCAAGTTGTTTTTGTCAAGCATTTTGTCACAGCAAGAAAAGTAATGAACACAGTGGCCTTATGGAGAGTCTTGGCAATGGATACCTTGACACATGGTATTTGTTCCAGGCCAGAGACAGAAGGAGCAAAGACACAAGGGAAAGCAAAGGGATTTGAGATAGAGCTTTTTCAAACGCTGGCCTGAGTCTCCTCTTCCTCCCTGGGTGCAAGAGCTGCTCACATGCCTGTGGGCACAAAAAGTCAGCTAGGCAGGGAGTTCCCATCAAATGCAAGCAGTTAGTTCCTGGGACCAGCCATGCGTGGGAAGATCTGAGTAGGAAGGCTTTTGTTGTTTGTTTGTTTGTTTGTTTGTTTGTTTTGCACAAACTAAATTAAAGGCAAGGATGGAACCTGTGGGAAGGATCTGGAGCACTGCTTCAGCAGGAAGCCTCCATGTGTGGGGCAGTGAAGTCACCATATATGGCCTGAGAGGAAATCCCTCAGCCAAGATGCAAATAGGTCATCAAGTAATAGCGAAACTATGCAGCTGAATGGAGCTGCTCTGCAGCTTCTGCAGCTGAGCAAACTCCAGGACCAGGAGGTCCACAGAGGATGGGGCACAGGAGACTCTCCCTTGTGCCCCCAGCCAGTGTCTGACGGCCTCTTCCTATCTTCCCATTGGGATCTGCCCCCTAGTCTCTCCAGCATCCCCTTGTTCCCAGTGGCTGAGATCAGGCAGGGACAGGAGATTGTTGGAGACTCTTGCTGGTGACTAACACAGTACTTGAGCAGGAAACAGACTGCAAAAGACTTAGGAGACGCTATAATTAGCTCATGTCCTAAAAACACTCACTTGGGAAGAAATGGAATTAACACACTGGGAGGAGGAGGAGGAGATGCAGCTCCCAAGCAAGCCCAGGCATCATCCAGGAAGTGAGCTTTCCTCCCAGGCAGCACCCCAGCCGTGCTGAGTGTACCCAGCTCTGCTCCCAGAGTCGACCACCAAGCCCTGCTTGCTGCCAATAAGATGTCCTGGATTGTCTGTGGTTCTGGATAGGGAGCATGATATACAATGATGTGCATGAAGGACTGAGATTCAGAGTTCACAAGTGTGAAGGCTCTCACTTGGGGCTATTATGGATTGCATGTAAAAATTTTCTCATAGGCTCACGTGCTTGAGCACCTGGTCCCTGGGTGGTGGCACTGTTTTGGGAGACTGTGGAACCCATAGGGGCCATGGCCTAGAAGGAGGAAGTGGATCTTTAGTGGCTTTCTATATCCTTTTCAGTAAGTTCCTCTCTCAACTTCATGTCTTTCGTCATAACCCACTAAGTATCTAAGTATAGAATTTTTATATATTTATACGTATACACACACACACACACACACACACACACACAGTGGGTCTACCAGTGGCCACATCCTTAAGGAAGATTGATTCATATTAGTGTGACAAAATATCTGGGAGGAAAATATAAACAACTTAAGTGGGGGGTAGGGGTGTATTTTGGCTCACAGTTTGAGGATATACAGTCCATAATCATGGGAAAACATGAAGATGGCCAGAAATGTTCATTTAACCCTCCAGGCGCTCTGCCCAGAGGCCTCCTGCCTCCAGCTGGATAGTTTCCCCAGCAACTCTCAACTGCTAATAGCTCCTGAGTAAGGTGTGGGGCCTGGGGAACTCTGGCTGGTTTGATCCTGTGCAGGTAATGACAGCAGCTGTAAGTTCACAAGTACAGTCGCCATGTCACGTCCAGATGGCAACATGAAACAGAGCTCCCCGCCCCAGTCCTCTTCTGTGATGTTCCCTGAGCCTTGGAGCACGGGTGAGGGCTAGGGCTGGGTTGATATAGACGTCCCATTTGACTCTCAGCGTGCTTGTTAAGTATTTAACCACAATAACAAGAAAAAATAATATCCTGGAGAAGTGCAAAATAGAAATGATGATTCTTTAAGAAAATCCCTTACGATTGCCTCAGTTTCCCCTATATGCCAGGCTGCAGTGATCCTAGTAGCCTGAATCCAGTGATGGAGTAGAGAGCAAGTCAGGAGGGTTAGCCTTGGATAAAGGGCAGCTTGGGGTTATCATACTTGCCAGGACACTCAGTTACTAGGTCCCTTACAGTAGACATTTGTAAGACTGTTGTCTTTTTGTATTTTTTTTTCTGGTCAGCAGGACTTCAAATCTTTTATTTTTCAAAGCCTTACAGCTTGTCTTCAAAGGAAAACCCAAGAAAGAAAGAAAAAATAGATCTATCCTGAATTGGGTGGGGATTCACAGTTCCCGGTGATTATACAAAGCACCCATTCCCTACAGTGCCCTGGGGATCTGCAGAACACTATTTGGAGACCATAGATCTAGAGTCCTGACCCTTAGGGCTAGCCACCCAAAACTCTTTCTCATGGTCCTCTTACTTCCTCCACACAAAATTATTGCTAAAATAGTGAAAAGCAGAGGCTATTCCTGTATTGGCTTTGTCTAGAAATGTCAGTCAACACAGAAGGGCGATTCATGTCTCCCAAGCCCCTGCCAACATCTTAACAGCCTCAGATCTACGTGATGAACAACATGCAGACTACACTTAGTTCTCCCTCTCCTCAGTAGCCTCATCCTCTGCCATGAGATCTTGCAGTACCTCTCTTAAGAGACAGGTGCCATTTTCTACCCAGTGTTTTGTGGAAGTGATGGGGCCAGCTCCAGGTAGGCCTTAGAAAGCTTTGTGACCTTCTCCTCTTCCTCCTCCTCCTTGCCCTCTTCCCCTCGACCCCACATTCCTGCTGCTGCCAGAAGAACAGTTCTAGGTTAGACTGCTGATGACAAAGCAGAGGTGTCACTGCAGAGGACACACCAGACCAGCCATCCCCAGTTCACCTGCTAGCTGCTTGCAGAAGCCTCAGTCCCTAGACTCCCTCGGGATCACTAATGATGGCTTCTCTGGGGCCTGTGTTTTGAGGAGTGTGTTCCTCCCCCGGCTCTCTACATTGCTGCATTACAAACTGCCCACTGCTGAGTACTTTATACTAATTGCAGTCTCAATGTGATATGTCCCTTATAGACTCATGTGTTCAAATGCACGGTCCTCCCCCTGGTAGTGTTGATTTGGGAGGTCAGATCCAGCTGGAGGCAGTAGACCTCTGGACAGACCGTCTTGAGGGTTATATAGTTTCAACCTCTGCTCTGGCCTGTACCAAGCAGCAGCCACGTGCTTCTGTTACCACGGGCCGCTCTTTCTCCACTATGATAGACTGCAAGCCAAATGAAGCCCCTCCTAGCTTAAGCTGCTTCCATCAGATATTTTGTCACTGCCTTAAGTGACCAATGCATTACTTAAGTACAGTTTGGGGGGGTAGCTCAGTTGGCAGGGCGCTTGCCTAGGGTGATACTATTAAATGTCAACTTGTCAGAATATAAGATCGCCTTGGGTTAGTCTCTGGTTAGGCTTATGGGAGATTACACTGATGGCATTAACTGAAGTATGAAGTTCTGCAGGGACCATGACGAGCATTGCCTACCAAGGGCAGAATGGAAGAGATGGTCACCTGGTATATGTGAACTTTTACTCCTCTTTGTCTGGATTGCTCCAACCCATGCATTCCCTAACTTTTATGGCCTCTTTGGCGTGGGTGGGAGGAAATGCAGTTGCCTGGCTTCAGAAGCAAATGGATACAATCCTACCAGCTAAGCCCTCTGCCAAAACTATAGTGGGAAGAATCAGACTATCAGCCGCTTCAGTTAAGACTCATACCTGGGCACTGGAGAGACGGCACTGACTGCTCTTCCGAAGATCCTGAGTTCAAATTGCAGCAACCATATGGTGGCTTACAACCACCTGCAAAGAGATCTGACACCCTCTTCTGGTGTGTCTGAAGACAGCTACAGTGGACTTACATATAATAATAAATAAATCTTTGGGCTGGAACAAGCGGGGCTGGAGCGAACAGAGGTCTTGAGTTCAATTCCCAGCAACCACATGATGGTTCACAACCATCTGTACAGCTACAATGTACTCATATACATAAAATAAATAAATGCATCTTTAAAAAAAATTTATCCCTATTCCCTCGCCTAGTGAAGAGGATGAAGATTTTCTATCGGCCAGCCCCAGCCAAGCCCATCAGCAAGCGTTGGAAAGTTTTCAGCTATGTTGTTTATGTCTTTCAGTCTCATGTACCGGTGACACCAGGTGGCCCCAGCATGAGTAACCCCAACAGGGCTGTGGAAAGGTCAGTGGTTATTGCCCAATTTCAGACAAAGTTCCCCTTTAGGCCAGCACCTGAATATCCTCTCTAGCCTTCCCAAAGACTCAGTCTGGCAAGTAGGTTCTGCCTCATTACTTGTGTTTTAGTCACTGTGGAGAGAGAAAGAGAGATAGACAGACAGAGACAGAGAGATAGACAGACAAAGAGACAGAGACAGACAGATAGACAGAGAGAGAGAGAGACAGACAGAGAGACAGAGAGATAGACAGAGACAGAGACAGACAGACAGACACAGACAGACAGACAGACAGAGAGCTAAACAGAGAGATAGAAAGACAGACAGAGAGACAGAGAGAGTTGGTATGGGCTTTTGAAACCTCAAAGCTCATCCCCAGTGACACAGTTCCTCGAACAAGGCCACACACCTCCTCATCCTTCTAGTCATATCACATAGTGCCACTCCCTGGTGACTAAGCATTCAAATTGATGAGCCTCTGGGGGCCATTTTTACTTAAACTACCACACACTTGTTTTTTTGTTTTTTTTTTCTACAAGGATGGAGTCCCCTGGATCTCATCTGGCTGAGACCCCAAGGCTGTACTATCTTCCTTTATCTTTTGCCCTTATGTAGGCCAGACTTGGTTCTGAATCCAAAACCACTTCCTGCTTCAAACAGGAAGTTCTCTCAGAAGTGAGATGCCTCTGTCCACCTGGGGGCAAGTATGCTTGGCAAATGTTAGGGCCACTTCCTGTCAGAGCCACTTCTAAGAAAACTGCCAGATCCTGAAGGCAGGGAGCTAACTTTTCTGAGAGCCTGAAGCCTCATACTCCTGTTCTGGCTGGCCTTCAGCTGGAGAGTTCTAATGGGAAACTGTGGGATACCACCCATACTGACTTGATTTTTGGCTTGCTTTGCCACCAACATCCTGTCTGTCCTGTTTCCTATGGAGGGGCAAATGAGTGAATTTTAATTATGCTGGTATATCACAGAGCTTGGGAGAGAGCTGGCTTTTTAGAACTCCTCTGGCAGCTATCAGAAGAGGAAGGCGTCTAGGAGCTGAGGCAGGAGGGAGGGAAGTGAAGTCATAGGGCCAGAGGCTTCCTTCCTGGCTGAGGTAAACACCTCCATAATGTATGGTCTGTAGCAGCAGCTTACCTGACCCTCGAAGCTCAGGAATGGCAGTCCCTTCCTGCAGAGGCCTCCCCACACCCAGCTCTACCCAGGGCACAAGCTCTTCTTCCCGTCTCATCCATCCACTGAGCAAACACGACCTTTGAACAAGGCTGCAAATTCATCAAGGTGAAGGGTATTGTGTGTGTGCTCCCTGGCACAGGCATGCAAGAGAATGCTTAAGCAGAATAAATCACCCCAAGTGCCGCCCACAGGAATCCTGGGAAAGAGTGCGGATTTACTTATGTTTACCAACCCCCACTTTTTAGTTCTAGCCTTTTCTCTGGTCTTGAACCCAGTCCCTTGGCCAGGCTGACAGTGGGTCACAGGGTTACTGTGTTTTTTCTGTTCCCACCACAAAGCTTAGAGACTTCCAAGGTCATTGGTCTTGGGATTCTCCCCTGTACCCATCAGGCCTCAAAGAATTCTGTGTACCTTTAGGGAGGATCCTTAGCTGAAAGTGGCTGTGGTTGTCCTCTTCTTCCTCCTCTTCCCCCTTCTCCTCTTCCTCTGCCTCTTCTGCTTCCTCTTCCTTTTCTTCCCCTTCCTTCCTCTCCCTCTCCCTCCTCCCCCCATGTCACATAAGATTCTCCTGAACAGACAACACTGTGGAATCTGTGATCACAGACTAGGCTGTAGACCCTGGGAATGAGGGAAATGCCCTTTCTCTGACAGGCCTGGGGGATTCCAATTCTCACAGCCTCCCCCTCTCCTTCTCTCCCATGTCATTCTCCTAGTCTGTCAATGTCCTCTGTCCCCTTTCTTCCTTGCTCTGTCTTTCTTCTCCTTCACCCTCTCTCCCTCCATTCTTCTCTTCCATAACAAGCAGCAACCGGCTAAGTCCCGTGGTCACAGTCCATAGATCCTGGGTCACAATCCTATTAGAGACAAGCTGTGCTTGCTGGGCTGAGGTGCTTCAGTATGAGCCTGTGTTCTCATGTGCAAGGTGGGAACCCTCTGCCCTGCTTCTCTGTGGAGGGTTCAGAGGGTTTGTATCTCTTCAGCCCAGCACTCAGGGATCAGTAGGACAGAGGCCCTGCGGAGTTCATGAACTCTGTGGGATAGGGCAGATGTGCTCTATGTGCTAGGTACAAAAGGAACAGCAATGGGCCCAAGAGAAGATTCTAAACAAACTCCAGGTGCCATCTCTGTCATAATATATGATAATTATTTTTCATAAGCATAAGAGGAGACATAAATAGTTCCCCTGCAAAGCTCTCAAGGGCGGATTTTAAGGGCTGCATATTGAAATTAAAGACATACAGTGACTTTGAGAAACCAACCCCACGTCCTGTGTGAAATTTTCTTTACGTAGCTTGTAGGGGTTGTGAGATTGCCAAGACAATTCTGTTTCTTCCTAGGAAGCAACCTTTAAAATGGGGGCGGCTATTTTATGTCTGTAGGGCAACGCAGGCTTGGAGCTGCGCAGGCCTAGGAAGCCCCTGAAAGCCCACACAGGGGGTAACCATAGTGTGCCAGCAAGCATGGATCCACTTAGTGGGACTGCTCTGCGTAGAAGGATGCCCTTCCAAGGCAGGTTAGTTCTGACGGACACAGGGGCCGCCTACAGTGCCAGGATGGCAAGGAAACTGCGAGGTGTGGGGCAGGAAGAAGACCCTGTGGTGAATAGCAGAATCTATCATAGGAGGCTTTAGGACCTGGAGCAGGGAGCATTCCGGTCCATGTCATCTCTGACTTAGCTAACTTGGCCATGAGTGTGAGCAGCCTGCCTCCCTTCCTGCAGGATGTTCTCAGACTCTCTTCATTGGGCCACTGGGATTTCTGTAGGAGGATGCTCAGGTTCATTACCGTATCCTGAGCAGCTGGGGAGCTGGATTAGGTTCACTCAGCGTGCCATCCAGAGAGACCCTCTCTCAAGCATGTGAATGGAAATAGGGGAGTCTATAAGCCTTTACAAAGTGATGCTAAAACTCACACGGAAGGTAAGAAGGGCACAGGAAGAACTTACATGACTTTAAAGAACAAGGATAGACTGACACTGACAGCCATCAAAACTTGCTACCAAGGCCCCAGTGTTTAGTGCAGTGTTTAGTGCAGGCGTAGACAGTAGACAACGAGATAGAACCAAGAACCCAGAGGCGAGCCGGTAGCTGTCTGGACGATAGTGAGAGGCAAAGCAAGGTGTAGCTCCATGCACAGCACATGAATGTATGAAGTTTAAAAGCTGAAAGAACACTACAACACATTGACTGGAATGAATACTGTTGCAGGACAGATACTAACACTGTGCCAGTAAGACAAATGCCTAGCTGGAAGGAAAGGAATCGGTGCTTTAGGACTCGGAGTATGAACTGATGGGTCACGTTTATGCCCAGTGGTTTCATTTAATTTTATTTCGGGTTTTGAGACAGGGTCTCAACGTGGCCCAGGTTGGCCTTGAACTCCTCCTTCTCCAGCCTCAGCCTCCTGCATGCTGGGGTTGCAGGCATGAGCCACCATGCCAGGCATGCTTCTGTCCTCAAAGAGGAAAAAGCAAAGTATGTAAAGTGAAGGTAACAAAGGGTCCCAGCCATGAAGCTGTGTGGCAGCGCATGTGGCTACTTTATTGCCTTGTGTTAGGGATATTGGAAAAAACCATCCCTGTATTCTTGGCCTCTGGTGTTCCCTGAGGAGCTGGTTATGGGCTGGAGGGCAAAGGGCAGAGATGTTTTCTACACCTCATGTATAGCAATCAATTTACTCATAATCATTAGTCCGTTTATCACCATGGATAAGTCATGTATGGAGAAAACAAATATAATTAAAGTTTGTTCTTCTCCAGCGTAAGAAACAGGAAAATGGCCACTCTGTGATAGGTGCTAAGATTGAGGTACACTCGAAAGCTTTAAGGATAACACAGTGGGAGGAAGCTTTTGTTCTGCCCAGTGTGTGGGAATGAGGCAAGCATGGGAGTTGGGCCTTGAAGGGTGAATAGAAGTTTGCAATGAGATAAGAGAGTGGTGGGAGTAAAGGCCTGGAATATGAGTGGGGCTGGTATGTTGTGGGGCTGGAGAGCAGCTTGTAGCTTGACATATGCTTCAGAGGGAACATCTGGCAGTAGAAAAGTCTGGAAGGCAGGAAGATTGGTGATTTAAGTGAGAGGCAATTAGAACATTGCCTGAAGCTGAGAGAGCACTTTAGGGCTCTACATCTGTTCACGGATTTAACCAATTTGGCATGGAATTCATGACATATAGTATGTTATATATTGTACAGAATATTTGTGTTTTGGCTGGGTATTGTTCTGAGGGAGCCGACGTGATGGCTCAGCAGTCAAGGATTCTTGCTTCTTTTGCAGAGGACCAGAATTCTGTTGCCAGCACCCACTTCAGGTGCACATGTCCATATAAACATGCACTTAATTAAAAATAAAATAAATGTTTAAAAAAATTTTTCCAAATAATAAAGTCCTCCTCCCCCATCATTATTTCCCAAGAATACAGTAGATCAGTGAGTTCGGGTTCAGTGAGAGCCCCTGTTTCAAACGGTAAAGTGGAGAGCCACAAGGAAGACGTCATTGATGACCACTGGTCTTGCACCTGTACAGGCATGCACACACACAAGTGTACATGCACATGCACACCCCCACACACACTCAACATCCACACACTCACATATGCACACATACATCTGAGCTCAGGAGGTAGAGGAAAGAGAATCAGGACTTTAAGCTCTGTCTTCAATTACATAGTGAGTTTGAGGCCAGCCTTGGTTACATGAGACTCCATCTCAAAAAGCCACAGCAAATATAATAAATATAACAAGAGGATGTGTGTAAGTTATAGCCAAACATATCCCCATCATTTTACATAAGACACTTGAGCATCCTCCACAGATTTGGGTACCCGAGGGACTCCTGGCCATGGAACTGGGGGATGTTTGTATTTTTCTGCAAAGCTGCACATTCACAGACAGGGACAAGAGCTTGGTTAGGCTTGCTTCAGCTCTGTTGAGTTTGCTTTAATCAAGCTGTGTTTATCTCCTCCATGTACCCACAGGCCTCCCTGTCTGCTGGAAGAGCTCAATAAATACATGTTGGTGGCCGGGCAAGGAGGGAGGAAGGAGGCAGGCAGAGGACAAAGCCAGAGAGAGGAGGGATTGCTGAAGAACAGCATTAACACTAGCTGCTAGCTTACTCAGAACCTCACCGTCTAGGAAGGTAGAGGCCCGGAGGCTGTCTACCCAGCCTGCTGACAAGTGTGTGTGCAGGCGTACTTCTTATGAAAGGAGCTCACAGCTCACAGGTGTAGCCCTGCTGCAGTGAGTGAGTCCTGTCATAAGGTGGTGGTGTTGCATGGTGCCACATGCCTGTCAACCCAGCATGCAGAAGGATTGCTTTGTATTCCAGACCTGTCTGGGCTACATAGCAAGATCCTATCTTAAAAAAAAAAAAAAAAAAAAAAAGGTGGTGTTATTTATAACAAAGTGCTTTCCTTTCTCCTGGGGCAAAAAGACCTCACATAAAATAAAAACAAGTTCTCTCTTTGATGAATAAGACAAAACAATAAGCTGGCAGCTGGCGGCGCCCCAGCTGACAGGCTCTATTCAGGTGGCAGAAAGCACCTGCCCTGCCCTGTTGGCACTGTGGGAGGGGCAAGGCCTGCAGAAGCTCAGGGGTTTTATAAGTCTTTGCTCTGCTTCCCTGAGTCAACTCCAGTCACCAACCACAATTCACTTCAGTTAATAAACTGAGCCCAAAGCAAACAGGCCCCCTGGAGAGCTCAGAGGTGAACACATGGCCACCCATTCCTCACTGCCTGCTCTTCCATCATCTAGGAGATCCAGCCTCCGTGGTCCAAGGCTCCTCCTGCTTCCTCTCCTTCCTTCCCCTCTGTTGGCAGGCTCTGTTGACTCTCCCGTTCTTCTCAATTCAGCCTCTTTCTGGGCCAGCTCATTCTTCCTCCATCTGACCACACTTGAAGAAGGTGGCCGAAAACCTAAGACACCAGCCACCCTCCACACCTCCCACTTCTGTTCCTTTCCTTACTTGTCCCCTTCCATCAAGGGAGAGTGAGCAGAGCCATCACCCCCATACTGGCTCACTTCCTGGTCACCTCTCAGACAATTCAGTGAGCCCAAGGCTGTCAGACTCATCTCTAGGAGTTAATGAACAGAGACATTGACATTTGGTGAATTTGACAATTTGACTTATGAGATCCTGCTAACCCCACCGCCATTAGATTTCACAGAGGAGGGAGGGAGGTCCTAGGAAGTTGCGTATTTGTCCCGGACATTGAATCTGGATTCAGAGGCTGCCCTTCTCTTGTTCCTGGATTTTTTTTTTTTTTTCAAATGTCTCTCTTATACCTTGTACCTAGGACAAAGGACCCTGGAAGAAAAGTTGTTCAAGAACATGATGTGGCCCCATCTCTTATGTGTTTGCTCAGCAGCTTACACTGTTTCGGGTTCTATCACAGGCAAGGCACGGAAGGTCCTGCATCCACCTTTCAGATACTGACAGTGCAACAGTAGGGGCTGAAAGGGTGGGGATGAAGGAACCCAGAGGAAGTGGCTCACTTGACTTGGAGCAGGGGCTCCCAAACTCTACTGTGCACTAGAACCTCCTATAGTGGCCATTCCTGTGATCCCACAACTTCAGAGGGACAATTTGGAGTCAGTTCTAAGCTAGTCTGAGTTATGTGAGAACCTGTCTCAAAATCATTTTTATATTTTTATTTGCTGAGGCTTGGCCCATCATTCCCAGATCTATGGACTGACTGACATTGGGGATTTTAATCCCCCAGGTGGCTCTAATGCTCAGTAAAACTAGGAGACATGTCTTCAATACTGATAATAAGTAGCAAGTTTGGTGTGCAAGTGGCACAAAGCCAGTCAAGCCCGATTGCACGGAGCTATAATCCAAGCAACTGGAAGCCTGAGTCAGAGGATCAATACAAGCCTGAGGGCAGCCTGGGCTACTTAGCTAGATACTGTCTCATCCTCTCAAAGGACTTGGACAATCAATCGGCCGTATTTTAAGTATAAAAGAACTCAGGGAAGGGACACTATATACCGTGTCACATTTAAACAGCAAAGGAGGGGTTTATAGGTCTGAGTGGAGGGGTCTTGAGAGGCTCTGGAGGGACGGCTCAGTGTTTAACAGTGCCCACTGCTCTTCTGGAGGACATAGATTCAATTCCCAGCATCCACCTGGCAGCTCACAATTGTGTAGAACTCCAGTTCTGGAGGGTTTAGTGTTCTCTCCTGACCTCTATAGGCATGCTATGTACATGGTACACATATATACATTCCAGCAAAACACCCATTACATTGAAAACAAATAATATTCCTTAAAAAAATAATCCATGAGGGTGAAGGGAGCTTCCTCTTCCACTACGTAGCTGCAGTCCTGGCTCACCATGCTTACAAAGAGTCATAGTCTTGTCTCTGTCTTCCTTTTTTACAACTACTGCAAAGAAGCCTAGAGCCCTCCTCGGAGCTCGGACGAAGCCAGAACAACTTCATAGGCTCTGACTCGGTCTGAGCTAGTTCCTACATGGACTGGAAATGGCTGACTGGCTTATCCCTGGACTAGGACTGTTTTCTAATGGGTATGCATATTTAAATAGAACCATAACATCAGCTTTTATCTTTTGATTTTAGGTACATTGATGTTTTACTTACATGTACATCTGTGTGAGGGTGTCAGATCCCCTGAAACTGGAGTTGCAGGTAGTGGTGAGCTGCCATGTGGGTGCTGGGGAATTGAACCTGGGTCCTCTGGAAGAATAGCCAGTACTCTTAACTCCTGAGCCATCTCTCCAGCCTCCACCTTCTGTCTGTCTGTCTGTCTGTCTGTCTGTCTGTCTTTTCTTCCTTCCTTCCTTCCTTTTTTTCTTTCTTTCTGTCTTTCTTTCTTTCTTTTTCTTTCTTTCTTTCTCTTTCTTTCTTTCTTTCTTTCTTTCTTTCTTTCTTTCTTTCTTCCTTTCTTTCTTTTTAAATAAAGACGGGGTTTTATGTAGGCCAGTCTGGCCTCCAATTTACTATAGCACGGGTGAGCCCTGAACTCCTGACTACTTTGCCCCTTACTGCTGAGATTAGAGGGATGTGCCACCCTCTAATCACTTATGCATTTTAAGATATAGTTTCTCAAAATTAAAACATTACCTTTATTTATATATTTGTTTGTTTTGTTAAGGGGGTGGGGCGCTTGCCCCAGGATGTGAGTGGAGGTCAGCGGACAACTTTTAGGAGTCAATTCTCCCTCTGATGCCTGGGGTGCTGACTCAGTTCATCAGCAAGAGCCTTTACCCATTGAGCCATCTCCCTAGCCCTTAAGGTGTAATTCTTGGGGCTGAAGAGATGGCTGATCAGGTAAGAGCTCTGGCTGCTCTTCCAGAGAAGCCGGGTTCAATCTCCAGTGCCCACTCCCTGCCGCAACACACAATTGTTCTGTAACTCCAGCCCTTGAGGATTCAACACTCTCTTCTGGCCCTTTTAGGCACTGCATGCATATGGTGCACAGACATCCACACAGGCAGAATAACCAGACATATAAAATAAAAATTTAAAGAGATGTAAGTCTTGACAGTTATGGGAAGGACATTGTGAATAAAAGAACAGACAGCTGAGGTCATTCAGGGGAGAGATTTTGGGGGATGGAAAGTGAGGTAGATAAGCAGGGAGGGGTATTTGGGGGATTATAGTTGATAAGGTTTATTATCCTAATAGAAAGAAAAGGTTAGAAAAAGAGAGGATCCACAGGTGACTGGAGGCTTCAGTTTGTAATCAAGTAGATATTCATCAATCCAACCTGGATATGTCAACTTTGGAATCTTGTCTTAGTGTATCTGTATTGCTTTAACAGGACAAGCTGGGTACTTAATAGAGACACGAATTATACACAAATTTCTGGAGACGAGTAATCCAAGATCAAGTGCTGGCATCTGGTGAGGGCCTTCTTGCCTTTATCCCGAGGCAGAAAGTGAGAGGACGAGACAGAGAACAGAAGGGGCTGAACTTACTTGTGTAACATCCCTGTCTTGGGGTAACAAACCCATTTCTGTGACTGGGACATCAGTCCACTTATAATTTAATCACCTTCAGCAGTTCTTCAAACCTTCAAACCATTGCACTGGGGCTTAACCTTGCCACACTACCAATCTGGGAAGACATGTAAAGCATCTAGAAGTCTTAAGATTAGCAGGGTGATGTGCTGTCCAAAGACTCTGGAGAAGAGTTGGAAGTCACCAGAGTCCAGACAACTGAGGAAGCCGAGGCCAGGGGTGTGGTCCCTGAAGGAGAAAGTTAGGAAATGGGATTCTACAGCAAGGAGCCTGAGTGGACAAGGGAGGGGATGGAGGTCTCACAGTGGCCCAAGGAAACGAAGAGGGAGAGGCAGGAGCTGGAACTAGAAAATGTGTTTAGCTACTAGAGAGAAGTCTTACTCTAGCAAGAACTAGGCTATAGGATTTCCAGTGAGCAAGATGAAGAATGCAGAGAATGTTTCATGGAAGATGTCGGAGCCAGATGTGGTGATATAGTTATATTCTTGGCTATATAGCTGTATCCTTGGCTATATAGCAAGTTCAAAGTCAGCCTGGGCTACAATGAGACTTATTAAAAAAGGAAGAAGTTTGCTGGTGAGAGGCAGGGTAGTCTCAAAAGGGAGTACGTGAAATGACTTCTACATGTTTGGTTTTTAGTTTTGTTATTATTTTCCTGTTTGTTTTCTTTTCAAAGCTTGATTATGTTGTCTCCATGAGAGAAATTTGACTGTGATTAAAGCTACCAGCCCAAACGAAGATGGAGAGAAAAGAGGAGGTAGTGATTTTCCATAGGCCCGGAAAGCAGATTGCCAGATGTCAGAGGCTGGGAGGAAGCGGGCAGGGGAGTGACTGTTCCCTGGGGGCGGGGTTTCCTCTTGGAGTGATAAAAACATTCAGGAACTAGATAAGAGTTCTGAAGGTTGCGAAACCTCAAGGATTTATGAAGTGCTCCTGGGTTTTGTACTTTGAAATGGGTGGATTATTCTAAAATATATACTTTATCATGCTCACAAAAGATAGTGGTCATACACACACCATACTTGGTGAATTTTACATCTTTTGTCTCAACTTACATCCACAACATTAGACAGGGTACCGCACCCATTTTATGTGACTAGATCATGTAACTGGATTTAAGATTTAACTACAAAAGATGATTTAACTACAAAACCCAAACGTTGAACCACTTTTTCATACTGTCTCTCTGTTTCATAGATGTCTGTATTGATAGTGTGAATTGATTCATATCCATTGATGACATTTTTTCAACTTGGTCACTGTAATGAAATACCTGACATTTATTTTGGTTCACTGTTTTGGAAGTTTTAATCTGTGGTTTGTTGGTCCTGTTGATTCTGGTCATGTGGTTGGGGTAGGATTTTGAGGCTGTCGTATATAGTAGAGGAAGCTGTTTATCTCATAAAAGTCAGGAGAGAGAGAGAGAGAGAGAGAGAGAGAGTTCTATCTCATCAAGGGCATGCCTCTAATGACCTGAGATTTTCTACCTACTCTTAAAGGTTCTGCCAACTCCTAACAGCACCTTCAATATGAAGGCCATTGAGGAGTAAACTGTCAGTCCAAATCATAGCAACTGAAATATTCTGGCCCAAATACCTGTGTGATAAACACATCTACTTTTTTTTCCCTTTGAGATAAGGTCTCCTGTAGCCGAGGCTAGCCTTAAACTTAACTGTGTAGCCTTAAACTTAACTGTGAGGATGATTTGAACTTCCACGTTCTAGGATTAAGACATACACCAGTAGGCCTGGTGTATGAGTGCTGAGCAGTAAGCCCGGGGCTTCATGCATGCTAGGCAAGCACTCTACCAACTGACCTGTACCCACCGCCCAGCATCCACATGTGTTTTTGTCATTGTTGTTTGCTGGTTTGCTTTTTGAGATAGGGTCTCACGATGTAGTTTGAGGTGGCAAGGAACAGACTGGAGAGATCTGCCTGCCTCTGCCTCCTGAGTACTAGGATTAAGGACATGTTACACAACACACACACACACACACACACACACACACACACACAGTTTCTACATGTTAAAAATCATCCTTTTTTAAAAATTATTACTGGTTCTTTTTATTGGGGACAGCGGTGACTCTAGAAGCTTCTAGAAAGTTCAGATTTAACATAAGAAGGAAAAGGAGGCTGGCTCCTCCCAGATTGGAAGAGCACAAACCAGGTGCTAAGGAAGCTTGTCTAGGTGGTGAGCTACCTACCGCACAGTGTGAGAGGGAGTGACAGGAGTCACTGGGTTGGCAGAGGAGGAAGGGCTGTGGAAGGGAAGGCAAGATGTCCACGCAGACATCTTAGATCTGGCAGGGATGGGGGTGAGCACCTGGCTAGATCCTAGAGGCCTGCGCCAAGCCAACTCTTTCCTGATTTCCACTCTGTTTGGCTTCCAGACTCCATTCCCCTCTCACTGACCAGAGAGAATCCCTCTGAGAACTTGCTTTGCTCCAAACGACAGCCACAGTCTGGTTGAGGATAGCTCCTTCCTGCCAAGTCCTTTTTCTTTGTTCAGGTTACCGACTGTTGGCCACATATCTGGAGCAGCCATTACTTCTTTGTGACTTTTATTTCCTCCCGTTTGGAATAGGATGTTGAATGTTGATGGACCTGCAGAGAATGATTTACAGCTCATTCTACCCAAAGTAAGGAACTGCCTGTGCGCGGAGGTCAGCCATTTGAGGCTTTACCCGGCCTGCTAACCCTATGTACTCCTGCTGGAGGGCCGTTGGACCTGTCATTTCCCCCTTCTCTGTGGGCTTGGGGGTGGGAAATAGGTTCCATTTGGGAGCCTAGCCTACTGTTAAGCTTTGAATTTGTTACGTTATGTCCCGTCTACCATCTTCCGTAGACGCTTGTGTTTGTCACGTGGTCTCTAGCTGGTGGTGCTGTTTTGAAAGGCTGTGGAACGTTGAGAAGTTGGAGTCTTGCTGGAGGTAGTAGGCCACTGGGGCCCGACTTCCTGCCTACTCTCTGCTTCCAGATTGTGGCTGTAATGTACCATCTGTGTACCCACAGCTCTGCTGCCATAGCATGCCATGATGCATTGTACCTCTTCTTAAACCATGACCCCAAATAAAGCCTTCCTTCTTCAAGTTGCTTTTGCAGGTTTTTGTCACAGCAACAACAACAAAAGCAACTAAATTTCGGTCTGTCTGTCTCTCCCTTGCCCCACGGTGAAGAAGGCCTGGGACCTGAGCATGCGCAGCAAGCATTCTGCTGCAGCGCTTAAGTCCTAGGCAGAGGCGTGGACTTTTCTGGATGAAAACCCAGCTCTGTGAGGAATTGCTTGGAATGGACGCCTCCTGCAGGCCACACTGATCTGATACAGAGGGGGCATCCTCTCCTGAACCCCCAGGGTCTGGGCTGTCCTAGGGAGTCTCTTGCTATCCAAGCTGCACCGGGAGAAAGATTATGAGGAAAGCAGTTAGGCAGGAACTTACTGCAGTTTAAAAATATTTATCCATTACAAAATTCACCAAAGGCTTATCTGGGGTGCTGGTGTGTGGGCGGGGCGGGAATGTAGAACGGCTCATAGAGGAGGGTGTCAGGGGGACATGACTTTTGGGGATGTCAGAAGCATGCAGTTATTCTGCGAGACCACACAGGCCAGAGCTGTGGGTAGAGTCCAGGCCGTTAGTGAGTCAGTGTATGAAGGCGACAAACACCTCACTCAGTGGTTTACTAACTTCCGGTTCTGGAGATTGAACCAAGAGCATTCATTATGCACTCCAGACAAACACTATCTTTGACCCACATCCGTAGCTCTTATTTATTTATTTATTTATTTATTTATATTATTTTATTTTATTTGCCTTTCAGAAAGCCAGTTTTTTTAGGGGAATGAGTGGGCCACACATCCATAGAAGCCGTGGTAAGAAGGTGTTTCCTCAGGTTAGTCCTCCACCAAACAGGTAGTGATCTACTGCATGCCGGTTACCATTTAAGCAATGGGCACTTAACTTCTGGCCACTGGGGTGGCTGTGATGAGTGCTCTCCTGTGAGTCCTCACAGGAGGTTTGGTTTGGGGAGCTCAGATGAGCTGTGTGATAGACAGACAGCTTTCTGCAGCCGTGAGACACACAGCTGAAACAAGGAGAAGGAGGAAAGGCTCCTTTGGGCCCAAGGTTTCGACTCAGAGCCGCTTGGTCTTGTTGCTTTGGGTCTGTGGCTGTACACACCACATCATGGTGGGAGCATGTGGCACAGGGGCCTGCTCACTTCATGGCAGCTGGGAAGCAAAGAAAATCAGAAACGATTTGTCCACGGTGACTCATGTCTGGAACTCTAGCACAGGGAAAGATGGGGTGGGGAGGTTGCCACAAGTTTGGGCCCAATCTGGGATACATCGTTCTAGCCAATATAGGTATGGTGTGAGACCCTGTCTCAAAAACCAAGCAAAACCCAGCACGTGCACACACACACACACACACACACACACACGCACGCACACACACGCACGCGCGCATACACTCACATACTAACCTTCAAAACAGAAATGGCTCAACTGACAAAGTGCTTACCTTGCAAAGCACGAGTACCTGAGTAAGACCCTTAGCATCCTTGTAAAGAAAGTTGTGCACTGAGGGAGGCTCAGGGCTGTCAGACAAACGTGAAGACCTGCATTCAGATCCCCAGAACCCGCATACAGCCGGATACAGAGCACACCTTTGTGACCCAGCATTCCTACAGTGAGGCAGGAAGCCAGCAGACCAGCTGGCCTGGCATACCCAGCAGCGACCAAGGAGCTGTCAGGCAGAGACTCCCCTTCTCCAAGGGGAGATACCGTTCTCTTACCTCTCAAATGTGGATGGTACCTACCTCAAGATATGCTGAGAACTGATGACACTGGCCCAGGTATGACGCTGGCAAGATGGCCAGAATTTTTTTAACCTAGAATTGCTTACCAAATCTGTACCTCTTAGGGATAATTGATTAACTCAAAAGAGCCGTATCCATCACCCACCAGGTGCCACCTCTGTTCTATGCATGGATCTCTCTGGTACTATTGCCCCTTCGTAAGGTAAGTACCTGTTACCTAGGGAAGTTAGGTTTCTTGTGTGGGCCACACTGTCGGTAGAACTGAGGTTCAGTCCAGGCTCCTTGACTTGAAACCTGCATGACTATCTGCTTTACCATGGCTCTTCTTTGGAGAAGCATGCCATACATATATGCTGTGGGATGGATGTGGGATGGACAGACAGACAGGTAGCATGTGAGTCTCTTTTGTGGACCAGAATAGAGAAAAGGATTCTTTGCCTTGGCCCAGTTAGCTGCTGAGTGGACGCTTGGGTAGCACTGTCGAGAGCTGTCTCCAGGATCTATTCAGCTGCAGCAGTAGATTCTGGAGTGGGCATCAGATATATTTCAGCAACTGAAGCCCAGTGCGCCATGAGGGTCCCCAGAATTTGGTGCTCTTATTTCATTTCTTGTGTCTCTAGGGACCGCAATGATGCCCTTGGGTTTTACAGTTGGCTTTGAAGATCTGTGTTGAAGTCAACCGTGACAGTGCATGCCTGTACTCACGGCCCTTGAGAGGGAGGGGGGAGGGAGGGGGATGCCGTGTTTAAGGCCATCCTTGGCTCTGTAGTCAGTTCGAAGCCAGCCTGGATTACAGGAGAGCAAACAAGTAACTGAAACAGAACTGAAAGAAAACAAAACCTTCACCAAAAAGCCCAAAATACACAAACTTAGAGAGAGGGAGAGGGAGAGAGAGAGAGAGAGAGAGAGAGAGAGAGAGAGAGAGAGAGAGAGAGAGAGAG
>JADRCD010213391.1:41650-58646 GCA_019843815.1 Montemys delectorum
GAGAGAGAGAGAGAGAGAGAGAGAGAGAGAGAGAGAGAGAGAGAGAGTGTTGATATCGTCAGTCTTTGGGGCTGAGGCCAGACTTTTTGTGTTCTCCCAGCTCCTCTGCACACCCACGCTGCATTTGTTTGTTGCAATTGGCACCCCTAGTTGGAGTGCCACTTTCTGCCTATGGCAGCATCTTGACTACCCCAGTGCTGACTATGTCACATGTGTTTCCATCCCCACAAAGTGCTGTGGGGCTCCAAGAACAATTGTGACTAGAAACCCCCAGACAGGCTCCTCTTCTTCCCCACATTGTCAGAAAAGTCTCCTTGATGATGTGGTGGGCCTGATGGCTCCCTGATGACCTTGAATTCTGGTACTTGTATCTAGGGACAGTGCTGCCGCCTGCAGCCTGCGGGGTGATAAGAGGCTTGGACAAGCTGCCATGATCTCTTTTCTCATACACTGGCGGGTATGCTCGAGGGAGGCACCACTGCTCCCACTTCCTGGCTTAGAAAGTCCTCCCAAGATAGCTAGTTGTCAAGGCAGCCTGGGGCCCGTCAGCCTCTTTTCATCACTTGACAAGGTCACCGGGCTCCGTGGAGACCAGCCTTCCTCTTCCCCTGAAAGCCAAGGCACTTTGATGTCAGCTCTAGAGAAAGCCTGGGAACCACACACTCGCCTTGTCAGCCCTGCTGAGGGAGTACTTGAAAGCAAGGAGGGAGACCCCAGAGCGTGTTCTGTGGAAGATGTCCCTGGGGGGAGGCTCCAGGCTCCACATCAACCTTGCTTCTAGTATACTGGGAGGCTGGCACTCGGGAAGGCAGTCCTGTCTCTCTGCAGCCCCCTTGGAAGTAGTCAGGTGGATACTGATAACGACAGAGCCACCAGCTGGGGCTGCTTTGGAATTGTGCAGCTACTGTTTCGGTTGGAGATGAGGATATTTTTAGGGCTGAATCTGGGTCTTCCTTCTCTCCCTCTCTCTGATGCTAAGTAGCCATCTGTATCTCCCAGGCAACCTCCTCAAGCTGCATCCTAGAAAAAAGCAGGATGGGGAAGTGACTAATGTTAAATACGGAGTGTGGGGCTGCTGCAGCATCATTCGTTCATTCATTCATTCATTTGTCTCTTAAGAAAGAAGCCAGATACTATTTCTCCCTAACACAATATGATACTTTCTTTGAGCAGAGTTATATGTACCCCCAATCCAGCTGGTCACCCTATACTGATGGCTCTGAGTTTTGAGTTTTGATACCCCCTAGCCCCAGTCTTCCAAAAAGCCACAAGCCTTACCTAATTCCTTTACACAGGCGGCCCCCTCAATGCCCAGCTTGCCCTATTTCTGATTTTAAACTTGGTCCACCACACCTACCTATCAAGAGTTTCTTGGCAGAGCCCCATGAGACAAAAGCTTGGTAGATGGCAGAAGAGAGGTACAAAGGATGCTGGGAGGTATTATAAATTCTTACTTTTGAGTGGTCAGAACTTCTGCCCCGGCTCAGACCTATGGTCCATGCTTGTAATCTCCACATTTGGGAGGACGAAGCAAGATAATTGTTGAGTTTTGAGGTCAGCTTGGAGTACATAGTGATCAAGACCAGCCTAGAGTAACACTAAAATCTCATCTGGAGAACTTTCTGTGCTGAGCAGTGCTATCTATCATTGCTAGGCCTTGTTGGCTCACAGTGCTCCTGAGCATGTCAGCCTTGTTTTGATCCGAAGGCAGAATGTTGTGCTGTGTCCGACCATGAGGCTGAATAGAGATTAATGCAGCATATGCCTCCCATACAGTCAGCTATGTCCGATCAGTCACCCGGTACAGAGTGACAGACAGTTAATTGACAGCCGGTCAAATGAATGAATGACTCCCCTCCATCTCTGTCTCTACCTCCACACTGCCTAGCCTGGGCTGAGCCTTGTCCACTAAGTCAAACTGTGGACAGAGGTCATGCAATTTCCTATATTATATTACTACATAAAAGGCGGGGCCAGGTCATTCAGGTCTCCTCTCCCCTGACAGCAGCCAGATGTGAGCTCTACAGTATGCACAGATCAGTTGGCAGTTCTTTTAGAGATCGTCTGTACCTGCTCAGGGTCCCCAGAGGCCCAGGAATAGAGGCCCTACACCAGGGTTGTGTATATTGACTTGGAATCAGTTCTAGGTTCAAATACACATTAATAGGCACATGGTCTTGGTAAATGACTTCATTACAGATCTCAGTTCCCCCATCTGTGAAAGGGGATGGTGATACTGAAAAGATTTATCTCTAAGTCTGGGTTTAAATGAGATGCTATATGGAAGATGGTCATCGATTGGTGGTGTCATGGTTGGAGTCCCACCAAAGTAGAGTACTGCCCTCTTAGAGTCAGGGATGAGTTTTGCAGACTGAGTGGGGTCGAGTGCTGGGAATACTAAGGATGCTAAGAGACAAACTCGGAGAAACCCCAAGGGCTGGAAGACGAAACAGCAGAGTATAGAAAGGATGGGGCCCCAGGTTTGGGGGTGGAGGAATTGCTGCCTGCACTTGCCTGGCCAAGGGGCATGCTCTCCAGAGGGTGGTACCCGGGGAATTCCAGCAGCATGGAGTCACGGTACTGTTTGTCTTTGCCGCCCAAGCCTGCCTGCTTCCCCCCCCCCTTGGGTCCGCTCAGTTCCAAGAACATTTACAGACTCTGCATTGGGCCAAGCTGGATGATGAGCGCTGGGCCCAGGGGTGAGTCAGCCCACTTGAATTCTATTTTCCTGGTCTCTGCTGTCACACTGTCCGTATGAATTTCTCAGGACTTCCAGCCCCGAACCATTCATTCATAATTTTCTCTAAAACCGTGAGAAGCATAGTCACTCACGAAAGTGATCAGAAATAGAGGTTAGCCATTGACAGCCAAGAAAGAAAATGCGAGGGACCCAGGTAATACGATTGGTCTGTGTCACTAACCAATTTCCCACAGCTTTAGCCCAAGCAAGTCCAGTTCAAGGAAGGGCCCAAGCAAGGAAGACTGCATGCAGAAAAGCAAGAAATGCGGGCCCAAGAAGGCCAGGCAGTCCTAGAAATCCTTTTCTGCTCCCTCCAGTCCAAAAGCAGACAGTGAGGCTGTCTTTCCAGCTGCCTAGGCCAAGCTTCGTGAGACCTAGCCTTCCCCTCTCCCTTGACACCAGAACACCAAGGCCGGGTGTTCCTCTTCCAGCAGCCCAGGGCTGGGTCTTCGACCTGTGTCCAGGGTGGGAGCGGCTAGGGCAGGGCTTCAGCCCACGTGCGTCCGAGGCTGCAGTGGTGACAGCGGTCTCCAGCCCAGTACTAAACCCGAGGGCGCTGGGGTGGGTTCCGCACTGCACGACCATTGGTCGTGCGTCTCAGGACTGGGGTGGAGCCTCGCCTTCGGAGGCTCTGTCATTGGCCGAGTCTCAGATGGGGGCGTGTCCCAATCAGGTCCTCCGCGGCTCGCAGAAGCGCAGGCACCCGGCCGGCTCAGCCTGCGCCGGGCCGCCTCGCTAGCTCCGTGCTCGGCAGGCGGCCCGCGGGGTCCTGGATTTCTGCGCCCTCAGACAGAGGCCAAGCAAGGCAGGCGCTGACCTGAAGCCCGAAGGCCCCGAGACCTTCGGTAAGACGGAGTGGGAGAGGGTTCCGGGGTGCGCGGAGCGGGTGGCGACTGTGCCAGTCCCAGCTAGACTCTGCGCCCTCCTGGACGCCCCAGAGGGTCAGGTGCGGCAGTTCCGTCCGGGATCTCAGACCCACCTGCGGGGCGCGCCCGTGGGCTCTCCACCAATCAAAACTGCCATTCTAACCCCAGAAAACCTAACACACAAGCGCAGAGTAGACGCCCTTCGGCAGCAGGGTCGCCTGTCATCGTTCAGGAGAACGTCCCCAAACTTTGCTCCCTGCGATCTGGGCTCCCGTACCTTTCCCATCCTCTGACAGAGCGCCTTGCTTATCTTTATTTTATTATTATATTTTTCTGCCTCCTTTCTTCTCCTCTCTCCTTGATAACAGGAAGTTGGGCCAAATGTCAGTGGCCTGGCCAGCGGCAGGCTGGAACACGGGCTAGTTGCTTGACCGGTGGCAACGCTCCGAGGGCCCTGCGCTGCTGTCCCCTCTCTATCCTGGGGCCCCCTAACAGCCTGTGCTTGTGCCCGCCTAGGAGCATCCCACCGTCGCGTCCTGTGCTGTCACTGGCTAGCTGGCCCTGGGCTGGGGTCTCCCTTGCAGCCTCTGCCTGCTGCCGCTGTCCGGAGAGGGCGGGGTTAATTTATCCCAGGCCAGCCTCAGTCTCAGCCTCACCCTCACCGACAGAGCTGGGAAGGGCCTGTACTGGATCGGGAAGAGGCGTGTTGAAACCAGAGTACTCTCGTGTCTCCTTCCACATTGTTTATTCTGGGCCTGGGTTTCTAAAGCGGAAAAAGCTCTCGTTTGCAAGACCTTTCGCTGTCCACTATGTCTTAGGTGGTTTAGTGGGAGGATAAAGTCAGTAGCCCTTATGGACAGACCCAGAGAGAAAAAAGCCAGAGGCTAATTGGCCTTCCGAATTTGCCTCCCTGAGTTCTCTGGCACCTGTGTCCTCTGAGTGCCAGCAACCTCTGCGGGGGCAGTGGACATAACAAGTGGGACACCAGGATAGCCCTGTTCATGTCCCAGGGATTTCAAAGGCGATCAGCGCTGCCTTCTTCAGGTACAGGGGTCCTAGTCGTTACTCTGCAAAAAGCTTGAGTTGTGTCCTCTCTGTTTTAGGGAGCCAGAAAGCAGTCCTGGCTCTGTGCCTGTTTCCCACCAGTTGCCCTGTGGCTGTGGGAAGGAGCTCTGTCTGGAGCCTCTGGCCTTTGAGAGATTCTGGGGATCGCAAAGCACAAGGTGCCTGAACAGACTGCAGGAAGCAGAATGCACTGCAAACTGCTCCTCCCTGTGTAGTCCAATGCAGAGGGGCTCTGGCAGTGTTCTTTATGATGAGAGGGACCGACTGGGGTGCTGCATTAGAGGAAAGCCGCCTCCTGTTGGCTTTACCTCTGTGGGTTTGGCTTTTCCAGTAATCTTGAACTGAATTCATTGAAATAACTTTGTCCCTTAGGAACTCCAGACTTGTTCTTTCTGCAGTAGGGGTGGGGCAGGCTTTGCTATATACTTCTTTTGTTTGCTAGGTGATGGAGTTTAAACAGCCCTCTCCCTAGGAGCTTCATCCAACTGCTCCAATCCTTCCATCCTGTGAAGGGGGTGGGAGGCAGTTATCTCCACTGTGTCCACATCTCTATTTGTGTTTGTCTTCCAGACTCTGCTCACTCTCCACTGCTGAATGATAAAGGCTCTGCCTTCCTGGTCCAGGGCTGGGCTGGGCTAACCTGGCCTGGGTTGAACATGGCTAACCCAAGTCTATGGAGTGCTTCTCTTCTTTAAAGAGCCTGAAAGAACATCCTGAGACTGCTCATTCTTTGCCTCATAAGTACCTCCACATTAGCCCTCTGTAGTAGTTGGGGCCACACCCATTTTATGGATGAGGGAACTGAGTCACAGAGATTGCTACTGGCCCCAGCAGACTGCTAGAGTCTCATGATGATTCCAGCTTCCAGGAGTGGTTGTGTGGGAACGCCAGCCTCGAGCAGGCAGAAGCAGGAGGATTGCCAAAAGTTTGAGGCCAAACTGGTATATATAATGAGTTCTAGGTCAGCTACAACTGTCTCAAAAACCAAAACCAATGGGGCAATGGTGGTGCACGCCTTTAATCCCAACGCTTGGGAGGCAGAGGCAGGAGGATCTCTGTGAGTTTGAGGCCAGTCTAGTTTACAAAACAAGTTCCAGGTCAGCCAGGGCTATACAGAGAAACTCTGTCTCCAACAACCCTCCCTAAACAAAACAAAAGAAACAAACAAAAACCAACCAGCCAAATATATAAATATAATATATATTTATCAGGTAATATATATTTATAAATATACACACAATTTTTTTTTCAGAAAAATAGGATAATGTAATGAGCTCTGCCTGTACCTTCCCCAGCTTCCCCAGCTACTAAAATGATGCTGCGGTATGCTAACTCTATGGTTTTCTCTTTTACTTTTCTCTCCGTTCTTTTTTGTTTTAAACTTCCATTTATTTTTATTTGTTTGTTTACTATGTGTATGTACATGCATGGGCATATGTGACACAGTTTCTGTGCAGAGGTCAGGGGACAGTTTGGGGGAGTTGGTTCTTTCCTTCAAGTACGTGGGTCCCCGAGATTGAACTCAGGTCATTGGACTTGGCAGCAAGCACCTTTCCCTGCTGAGCCATCTTGCTGGCCTGGTCCCTGGATTTTTCTTTCTGAAGTATTTTAAAGCTGATTTCTGATGCCATTCTTTATGTCATTTTTTTTTTCTCTACACAGTCCAGCAAACATCACTTAAAAAGAGCATTCCCTTGTAAAGCTATGGTCATTGCTGCACAGGACAGGGACAACAGTATCATATAGTGCCACCTGTCCACATCGAGATAGGCGCACAGGCCTGCTTGTCAGGAATGACATCTCCAGCTGTCTGTTGGAGTGCGTATCCATGCACATTCTGTATTTGGCCACCAGTGCCTTGCTGCCTGTTATGAACTGGAGAAGGTCCCCTCCTCTCCATGAGCAATTAATCTCTGTTTCAAGAGCTTATCTCTCCTGGGAGCACATCGAGCCCCCGGAGACTGGAGTCCACTTCAAGTCCCTCTCTGGATCCTCAGGAACAAAGCCTGCACACAGCAGACACACACACAGAGCAGAGGCTTGGCGAGCATCTGCTCAGTGCACTGCAGCCACTCAGAGGGCATTTTCTGAATGAGGGGACTGTTGGGGGCTCGTGTGACTGTGGCACGTGTTTGGAATTCTGACTTGCTCATGCACGTGTGGCTGTCAGAGCTGTGAGCGTCAGTCCATAAGTATCCAGAAATCATAGGAGAATTATTTACAACATTCACCCTCGCCACTTTTGGTCTGTGGTGTGGAGCCCAGATGGCCACATGTGTGCCCTCAGCAGCAGCTGGCCTTGCACATCACACGTGGCTGACAGCTGCTGAGGTCATTCTGTTCAAGCTTTGAGTTTAGTTCCATCAAGACCAAGTTGTAACTCTGACACGGGGCTAGGTAGAGAACAAGGCTCTCACCCTTTACCCCCACCTGGTCCCTTCTTTGAGCCACACCTCTGTGAAGACTTAGAATTTTACTTTCATTATCTGATTTTTTTTCCCTTTAGCTTTTCTGAGAAAGGATCTTACGTAGCTCAGGCTGGACTTGAACTCAATATGTAGCTGACAGTGGTCTCGAACTCCTGAACAAGTCTCCTGTCTCTATTTCCCAAGTACTGGGATTGCAAATGTGTACCACTACATACAGCTACTCTTTTATTTAATTTTTTCAGCAAATATAACAACATTTTAATGCTCAGTTTGTGTCAGTATTTGAGTTTATTTTTTTCCTTTCTTATTACTTTTTAGGTCTTTGATTGGATGATTTCTATACTGGAGACCATAGCCTGAGTTCTCTTGCATGTTAGTCAAGTATTCCACCTCTGAGCCACATGCCCTGCACTCTTTAATGTTTTTAATCTTAAGAGAGGGTCTCACTAAGTTGCCCAGGCAGATTTTGAAGTCCAGGAAGGCTTTGTTTGTTTGTTTTGTTTTGTTTTGTTTTTGAGACAGGGTTTCTCTGTGTAGCCCTGGCTGTCCTGGAACTCACTCTGTAGACCAGGCTGGCCTCAAACTCAGAAATCCTCCTGCCTCTGCCTCCCAAGTGCTGGGATTAAAGGTGTGTGCCACGACTGCCTGGCCCAGGAAGGCTTTGAACTTAAGTTCCTCACATCTCAGCCTCCCAGAGAGCTGGGATTGTAGGTGTATATTGCTGGGCATGATATCACTGTTTACTTTTTTTTCTCCCTCAAATTTTTATAGTAAAAATGTTTTCATGATAGGAAATCCATATTACATTCTCTTTAGAAACATAACCCTCAACTACTTGGGCACCTGTGGACAAGCCTAAGTGCCACTAGAAAGCATTGGCTTATCATGGGTATTGGCTACAGCTATATGTACTGACAGTACTTTAAAACTACTGGGATTCTGAAACTTGCTCAGATCATAATATTGTTTGTATATTAGGTTCGTTTTGTTTTTCTGGAAGCCGAGCCACCAGAGATGACAGAAGAGCAGACAGGCTCAAGCTCCAGGCTCTACTGGCTTGTGCTACCTCTTGGGAAAATCTTTAAGGACAAACACCTGTGCAGCTCATTCTAGGGTACCCTGGCCCATCCACACTAGCTTCTCTTTTCTCCTGGGCACCTGCCCCAGGTGTAGAACACATGCCTGGTCCCTGATGACAAGGCACCCCTTCTAAAACATTGATTCTCTGCTGGTGGCCGACATTAAAGCTGTCTGGAGTGATGGTGACAAGGCCCCTCTGGTCATAAGCTGCTGCTGCAGTGTGATTGGGGATGCTTCCTTTTCTGTCAGAGTGTGAAGAATCATCCTCTCCAAGTACACAGCACACAGCCTTTTGTGGTATCAAGTGTGGTCTGGTGTCTTCCATTCTCTTGCTCTGTCCCTATGTACACATCTGAGCATTGCTCTGGGCATCATGGGAAAGATTCCCTGGCTCAATGAGTGTGCAGGCCACAGTCTCCACAGTTAACTCTGTGTTTGTCATGTTGAAGATTTTAGGGGTTTTGTTTTGTTTTGTTTTGTTTTGTTTTTTATAGGGTCTCCTTATGTAGCTCTGTCTGATCTGAAGCTATATAGACTAGCATAGCCTCATTCACAGACATCTGCCTACCTGTGCCTTCCAAGTGCTGAGATTAAAGGCCTTTGCTACCAATACAGGCTTGTTTTTGTTTTAAAGGTAAGGTCTTGTGTAGCCCAGGCTGGCTTCAAATTTATTATGTATGGGTGAATGAACTGGAGTTTGTGATTCCCCTGTCTTCATGTAATCCCTGAGGATTATAGATATATACCATGGCCATTTTATACAGTGCTGAGGTTCCCACTCAGGGAGTTTTCTGTGTAGGGGCAAGCACATTCCCAACCCCAGCCTCTTAGCATGTTCTTTATGTGGATTAATGTTTCTACCCAGGACTGTATTCCTTCCTCCCCCAGATCTCTACCTCTCTGTGGCTGCCTGGATACCTCATGGCTCTAGCTCCTGTAGCTTGTCTACATTTCTTTCAGGGCATAGTAATGCTGCAGCAGAACATTTCTTGGGCAACAGGGTATGTCCAGAGCTCATGTCCTTTCAGCAGGCTATGGGAGCTAAACAGCAACGAGCTAGTCAGTTGTTGCTGGCCCCTGCTCTGCTAGAGCCACAGGTTAATGGAACATTCTCAGGCCCAAGTTTCAGACACACCCAGCCCGGAAGCTCAGCACATGCCAGAAACAGGAGTGAGTGTCTAGAACACTCTGTCCTGGACTTACCACCTTCATATCGTTGTGCTGAGCCGTGGAGATTGCTTCTTTGCTCACAGACTAAATGCTGGCCTTGGCTGGGTCGTGTGAGGACTGGATCCAGGTCTCAGGGTGCCGGGAGCCAGGCACATGAGGAGCAGGGGAGGATGGAGAAGAGTTACTGAGATCTTTCAGTCACTAAAGAGAGCTGCTTCCTGGGGCCAAGTAGACGTGAGTCTGTGGGCAATCTGGCTGTTGACTCCTGCATTGGGTGCCTACTCACCCTAAGGTTCTATGTGCAGTATTCATGGAGTTAATAGCTCCATGGGTGGGGACAGTTGGACCTTTCACACTTGGATACAAAGATGGTAACTGGCAAGGGTTTCTTCTTGAAAAAACTGGAAGTCTGACAGCCAGGGGAAAGGATAAACAGCATGGAGGGGCACACATGCATGTAACACTCTAACACATGCACATGGATGCATGGTACTCACTCATACACACACATAGATGCACTGTACTCTCCCTACACACACACACACACACACACACACACACACACACACACACACACACTGAGAGACAGAGAAGGGGATATGGTACTTGCCCCAACACACATGTATGCATGCATGGTTGTCACCTCCACACACAAGTGTGTATAGCATTCACCATCACAAACATACAGATACAAAGAACTATAACACATGCACACATTGATGCGATGCGTGGTAAAACACTCACTCCATACAAAAGTAACTGGTGAGAACACAAGCCATGTTTCTTCCCTCAGCCTGCATCCTTGGGCTCTTCTCACAATGGTGGACGTACTGTGGGCACATTCTTCTGCCGTTACATGCTTTGCTTTTCCTTCCATCTGCTAGGAAGTGACCAGAATGGACCAGAGGGTCCACAGGATCTCGGAGACTCAGTAATGAACTGGCCAAAACTCAATGATTGCTTCCTCCATATATTTCAGCACCTCTTCTTGTCAGGACCCCCTTGCTTTAGATCTAGGGCATTTGGGATAACTCGGCACTGAGGATAAACATCAGGGACAAGTTCTCTATGCAGATGATAGAGGCAAAAAGAAGAAAGCAGACAAACAAAACATGCTAAGACAGACATGGGTTTGAATCTTAGCCACATGGCCTTGCAAAGTCCATGAACTCTACCACCTAAGCCTATATAGAAGAGGTAGGTAGACTCATCTTGAGATTTTAACTTGATCTTGAGACTGATGTACAAATCCAGGCACAGGCCTGAATTCCAACACCTCCCTTTTTTCAATGGTCAATTTCCACAATGAACATCATGAGTGTTCTGGCTCCTCCAGAAGCCCCCTCTGGGTCTCAAGCTTCCATTCCCTGCAAAAGTCAGCCAGTTCTTCATTTTTCCCCAAGCTGAGCTCCTCCTATCTGTCTGCCTACTCCCCCCACCCAGCCCTGCTCTTGTGGCACCCAGCCTCTCAGGCACCCCATCCTTCTCTGCCCTTCACTCCCCACAGCCTCCTCTTCACTTCCGTCCCTTCTTCTTTGGCGAGCAGTAGCTTCCTGGAGAGGGCTCCCTGTTTACTGTTGCTCCCTGGGGTGTTTATGCTGCCTCTCTTCAAGAGCCCCTAGCAGATGTCTGTTTATTGCTGAAACTTCATCTTCAGCCAGAGAGAGAGGAACAACTTCTTTTTTTTTAGATCTCTAATTGTGGTGGCTGTACAATACAGCTTAGATTGCCTCCGATTCTAACTCCTCAATGCTTTTCAGCTCTACCCATTATGAAACTCTTCAGATGCAGGCAGAGAGACCTTATATGTCCTGATTTCAGAGCGGCATTTAAATTTAGCATCCAGTTGTAATCAGTTATAAAGGTAGGCCAAGGGAGTGAGGGCAACCAACAGTTTGTCTTCTATCCTGGCTCCGACAGATGGTATGAATGAGAGGAGCATTTTTTGTATCCATAGCAACAGCAGTCCTCCCTCCTTCCCTCCTGCCTCCTCTTGTCACCTGCAGTCTCAGGCTGCTCTGAGATTAGCTCAGGAGTTTTATCTTTCCCTTTGGACCCCGTGAGGCCTGAGGTGCTCAGGAAAGGGTGATTGGTGTGGGTTTAGATGTTTTTGACCTCTCTGCTGGAGGAGGAAGAGAGAGCATGAGTCACGGAGTCGTGGGATGTCAAGTTAGAAGGGCCCTATGATGTCTTGGTCATGAAGTTCTCACCCTGCCTTGAGTTTATGTATTTAGAATAAGAGGCTCAGACAATATGTTTTTAGTTTTACTTTTTTGAAGCAGGGCCTTATCATGTGGCATAGGTTGGCCTTAGCTTGCAATTCCTCTGCCTCAGAACACATCTCCAAAGCCCTAGGGACAGAATTTCTACCTTTGGTTTCTCGGTTTGTGGTACAAAGCCATATTTTATTTTGTGTTTGTCTATTTGTTTGAGAGAGGGACTCACTATGTAGGCTTGACTGTCCTGGAACTCACTGTATAGAACAGGATGATCTCAAAGTCACAGAGATTCATCTGCCTCTGCCTCTCCAGTACTGGGATTAAAGGTGTGTGCCACTATGCCCGGCTCATAAACCCAGATTTTAACTGAGATGGGCAACTGTCCATAGAGATTTGTTTCTCTCCAGTTGGCTATTGGCTGACCCTTGAGAGAATACACCAACATGAGCCAGTTGAGAGTCATGGAGGAGGACTATAAATAGGTGCTGGGGTGGCAACCAACAGCTGGAGGCTCAGGCTTGTTAGTGCCCAGCACAGCATGCAGCTGTTGTGCTGGGGGCCCAGATCTGGTTGCTCTTCTTCTGCCTGGAGAGAGGTATGCAGGACCAACTTCACCCTGCTGCCTGAATACCAGGATTGGGTATGGAATACATACAGTGGGGGCTTACCAGGGGAGGAGGAAGGGGTAGGGTCAGCTTGTTAGGCACAAAGCACCTTGGAGGATGACTAGAATGTCCTCAACAGAAGTGAGCAGAAGCAAGAGCACACCGAGGCGTGGACAGGGGGCATGTGTGGGATGTGAGCAAATCCAAAGGAGACTCAGCCACCTAATCCTTGGGTCAGGTAAGTTTAGGAAGCCGGAGCCTCTCACCAAGGACTTAATGCTAACTAAATGGCTACCCTTTGTCTACACTGAGAGGTGCCCTAAAAATGGAGTAGAGCAATTAAGGTCAGGCCCCAAGGTAGGCTTCTTCTGTGCCCTGGCTTGGTCTCTTAACTTTCTTTGTGGTTACAGGGCCTGTGTATGCAATTCCATCTTTCCAAGTACAGCGACCCATTATGAAACTCCCTGGCTAGGGTTGTAGAATCTGGTCCATCTATCTTTTCCTGCAGCTTGTATTTTGTAGGGAAAGAACAAACAAACACACACAAAAAAAAACCCTGGCCCCTTACACCTCTCCTTCCCTTCTTCCAGGTCAAGGAGAGGAAATGCAGACATAGAGGCTCCTGACCCTGGAAACAGACCAGGAGGTCCCTGCTTGCCTGTGGTAAGTCAAAGCTGCAAAGCTGGGGTGGACTGGAGACTGGGGGACACCCTCTTCCTAGGAGCAGCCTACTCTCCAGGATCGTTTCTATAGGGCTTAGAAGCCCACAGAGCCCAGCATCCCATCTGAAACGCTGCCTATTCTCCTGCTTTCATGACCTCACAGCACCAGAGTCCTCTTCTGCCGTGTCCTGGCCTGGAAGAGAGGGGAAAGCTGAGCTCAACCTCTGCCAGCTGCTGGTGCTAACCTGGTGGCCGGCAGCATGGCAACTTGCTGTTTATGGCTTGGACATTTGAGCAGGGCTGCTGGCACTTGACCTCTCACATATGTCTTGGGGACACTCTGGGTTTATGTCATGATATAAATTGTGCCCGCAAGCTGCAAGTGGAAAGAATTGAGTATTCACGGGAGCCATTGTGGGGGCTCTCTCTTCTCTTCCTCCTTCCTTCCTCTGCCTCCCCCTTCTCCTTCCTCCTCTCCATTTCTCTCCCCTCCTCTCCCTTCTTCCCTCCTTCTCTTTTCTTAGCATCAGTTGTCCCAGTGGGAGCCCAATCCATCACTCAGGACATCTGACCTGCCATTTGAGATCTCTGATGTACTGTCTACTCGAGGCAGGCTGTCTCAGGTAGAATTGGATTTTCAGTTAGGTTTAGTGACACCATTACCTTCACAGGATGCATGTGAGGACTAAATAGGGCTCAGCAGTACCCAATGCAAAACTTGGGTCATTCTTCTGCCCACTCTTGAGTTGGCCCAAGAAGTCTTGAAACACAGATGGGATTAGAGTTCCTCTTGCCTTTAAACCTTCCATTTGTATTGTTCCCTAAGTGACTTGTGCCCTTAAAGCAGTGGCCCTTCAAAGAGTGTTTCACCTGGGGCACCACCATAGGCTGCCTTCTGGGTGACACCTGCACATCACTGGACTCAGAGCCGTGGGGTAAAGAGTTCCAATTTCACTGGGGACATCATTCGTTCCAGCTGCTGACACTTAAATATCTATTATTCTATTGGGCATTAGACAAATGTCTTTATACTACTCCTGGATTTGGCTTGTTTAGGGTTTTTGTTTTTTTGTTTTTTTTTTTTTTTTTTTTTTTTTTTTTTTGAGCGTTTCATTCTGTACTCTTTGAGGTAAGGATCTCACTGAGTTCCAGGCTGGCCTGGAACTCAAACTCTCTGCAGTACAAACACCTCAGATTCATTCACTATGCACTGTAGGCAGGCCTGGACCCTTCCACCTTAGCCTCCTGCATGCTGAGGCATGTACCACCATATTTCGCTCATTTCAGATTCTTCTTGTGTGCATACAAAAAGAATAAAAATGGTTAACAGCATTTCTGAACCTTTTCCATACTCACGATCGAGCTCTTCAGAATCTCATTTGGCCCTGCTGTAGTCAGAATTAAGTGTCAACTTGACACAGCCTAGAATCACCTGAAAAAACTCTCAGTTGAGTAATTGTCTTTCTCAGGTTGGTCTGTAAGCTTGTCAGTAAAAGATTGTCTTGACTATGACTTGAACAATCATGTTGGTTAATTTTTAAAACCTACATTTTTTTATTTATTTATATGTGCATAGCATGGAGGTCCTACCATAGAGCACGTGTGTATGTTAGAGGACAACCTGCAAGTGTTGGTCCTCTCTCTACCATGTAGGTCCTAGGGATTGAACTCAGGTTGTCAGGTTTGGTAGCAGATGCCTTTGTCCCACGAGCCCTTTCACTGTTACCTAAGCTGGTTAAATTGGACAGGGTCCCAATATGCAGCCCAGGATGTTTTGAACCAGCAGTCCTGAGTGCTGGGGTGCAAGTATGCACTGCCACCTTAAATGCTGGCAGCCTTGCTCGGTGGATCATTTCAGGTTTGCACCATGGCAAGAGCATACTCCAGGTCACCACCATACAGGGCTATCAGAGAGCTCTCTGGTGTAGTACTATAGAGCATCCTTTAGGGGACCTCATACTCTAGCCAGCTTGCTTTGAGAACATAGATTCCAAATACCCTGTTGGCTCCATCCTTTTCCTCCCTATGACAAGGTATGGCAGCCAGATGAGATATGACACTTGCAGCTCTCCTCCTGCTTTGACATTGTATGTCCCCAGTTCCCACAGGGCTCCAGGACAACGATTAGGTCTGGGCTGCCTCTCACTAGGCCACTAAGCACCTCCTCTGAGGATGTGTACACAGTGCTCTAGGCTAGAGGTTTTCTGGCCTGGAGGACTCGAACTCATTAAAAAGAGTTTAGACGTCCTTTAAAAACAACATGGGGCTGAAGATCAAGATCAGTGTTAAAGTGTTTTCCTAGCATGCACACGGCCTCAACACTGAAAAACTGAACACAATAACCAACAATAAGAAAAGCGCATAAAACTAAACCAAGCCCTACGTGGTCTGAGTGTCCCATGTCACCTCAGGGTGGGTTCATGTATCTGCCTTCTTCACCTCTCTCACACTTCTCAGTCTAGAGGCTGGAATCACATCTCTGAGACTTATGAGTCACTTGCTTCCTCAGTCTAGGTTCTGGAGCCTTTCCTCCAGAGCTGTTAGGAAGGTCTGTTTTCCTCAAATCTCATACACCAACTTCCCCTTCTCTGGTCCACAAGTTTCACAGGAAATGGTTGTTTTTCCTCCACACATCCTGTGTCCTGGTCACTAGCTGGCTCTACTGTTGCTGTAGAAACTAGGGAATTAGGCCAGTCCTGTTACCATGGGAGCTGCCTCTCTCTTCTGGAAGATGAAGGTCTCAGAGAGGCTAGGTAGCCCTAGTCAATAGCCACTGGGGTCCACTCACCTCTCGGGACTGCCAGCTTTCTCTGGCCAGCTGCTTTCATGGCAGTAGTTGGCTTGAGGCTTCTACCTGAGGCAGCTCCTTGCCCCAGTCCTGTCACATGTGAACTCTATGTCTCAAAGTCTTTCCACATGAAGATAAGTTCTCCTCTGCCCTAATGCAAGTCCATCTTGTAGAAGGCTAAAGTGGCCACAGCGGTGTGTGGAGTCAGCTGTCAGTTACCTAAGGGAATGGTAATTGTAGCTTGCAAATGCATGGAGAGCATTCTCAGGAGGCAGCTCAAAACAGTTTACCTCTTTGATTGGTACATGAGCCAAGGACCAAGAGGAGGGAAGAATGCCTTTGAGGGGCTTCCAGGGTTTTGGACTTGAGAATTTGGTGAGTGTATTTCCTCCCCCTCCCAAAGTATCAGGCAATCTGGGAGTACGATTGGCTAATTAGAGTTTATGAGTCTATGTGGAAAGAGTGTGGCTTATGAATCTGAGTCAGGCCTCTGCTGACTCCTGCTCACCTGGGCCTCAGCTGCTCAGGTGCATAGCAGCTGCTCCAGCCTTCTGACCTTGCGGAGGCAGGCAGGAAGATCATTCTGTCCTCTAGTGTCCAGCCCAGGCCCCACACAGCATCTTCAAGATCCTCTCTCTTGAAGAGCAAAGTAACTGGAAAGCAGGTTTTGGTGGCTCACACTTGTAATCCCAGCACTGGGAGGGGTGGGAGCAGGGTGGGGGGAGGTTGTGGTAGGAGGGGATCCCTGGGAGGTCAAGTCTAGCTTATGCTACAGAAGGAGTTCCAGCCCAGCCTGGGCTATAGTGTGAGATCCTGTCTGAAAAACAAAAGGTCACTGGAGGTTCTGCCAGTCCTTGTGATGTGGGTTGGCTGAGAGGTGGTGTTCAGCAAGCTGAAACTTTAGTTTTGGTTTTCGATATGCGTCACCTTCATCTCCATCCTTGTGGTTCCTGTTAGGCTCCCGTGTCTGAAGGAATCAGCACTCATAACCCCTGGTTTGCCAGAAAGAACCAGACACTTAACTTTTCCAGACCCATGGTGCTTTGCAAACTATCTGGTGGGCCCTATCCAGGAACCTTTGAAGACACAGGTCCACAGCTGCCTATGCAGATAAGCAAAGCGGCAGCTAAGCTGGGAGGAGAGATGCAGGGTGTGGGCCAGGCCAGGCAGAGGCCAATGAGAAGGTGGCTTGTTTACATTGGGAAGTGAATTGAGAAACATTTACGGAGTTCCTACTGTGTGCCTGTTCCTTGTGCTATAAGGACATTGGAATCCACCAGGCTTGGCAGCTCTTCCCAGAAGGTCTACAGTGCCAAGAAAACAAGATACACACACACACATGCATGCGCGCGCGCGCGCGCGTGCGTGCGTG
>JADRCD010213392.1:0-33040 GCA_019843815.1 Montemys delectorum
TGTGTGTGTGTGTGTGTGTGTGTGTGTGTGTGTGTGTATGTGTGTGTTGAGGTGTTGCTGCCAAGGTGTACATTTAGGGAGGTCAAAGGACAACCTGCTGGGATTGGGTCTATCCTTCTACCATGTGGGTCCCAGGGATCAACATAGTCGTTAGAGGTCTTACTCACTAAGCTATTTGCTGCCCCCCTCCGCCCCCGTTTCCTTTTCTTTAAAATCTAAATGATAAATTTACCAACACTGGTGCACAATGACATGAATGAAGTGAGAGAATCCAGGCTATGCCAGACTGAGCACTGGCCCAGCCCAGGGAAGAAGGCTCTGGAAAGTGACAGTTCTGCTGTTACAGTTTGCTGGGGGGCTTTGAGTCCCCAGTGTCCCAAAGAGTTCAGGCACTTTTGTGTGTATCCTTCCATCTGACCCCTGGGAGCTGCTCATCCTTCTAATGGAATCCATTGGCACACCTACTACGTGTGGGTGCGGAGGCTCAGCCCTGCCCCATGCACCACTCACCAGCCAGTAGACCATGTCATCTCACCCAGTGGGACTGGTCCTGGTTTGTACCTGATAGCTTAGAAGAGCCAGCTGTGACGCCTCTAACAGCACAGTGGCCCTATCACACAGAATTGGCTCTCCAGGAAGTACACACAATACAGGCACACAAGTGTGAGTCGGGGTTCTCACTTGCTAGCCAGCTGGTTGGTTTAGCCACCCACCACCACTGGAGGTAGAACAGGTCTGTGTTGGCTGGAGGTCTGGGCTGGCGGCTAGGAAGAGATGGAGGGAAGGGTATGGGAGATGCCCTCAGGAGAAAGGAGCAGGTCCTGCAAGCCAGGGTACCAAAGGACCTGTAATTGGATGAGAGGTGGCCAGCAGAGCTGGAGAAGTGTCTGATGGGAGCAGGAACAGAGATATGGTTCCATTGGTAGAATGTTTGCCAATCATGCATGCAGCGCCGAATAAATCAGGTGTGGAGGCACACACACCATAATCCTATCACTCAGGAGGTGGGTGTAGGAGGATTAGAAGTTCAAGGTCATCGTCAGCTACACGGTGAGTTCCAAGCCTGGGCTACAGGAGAAAAACAAAGTAAGTGTCCAGTGGGATTGCAAACCCTCCCGGCTGGCTTCAGACTTTGAGTCCCCCACTAGGAACTCAAGACTTTGAATTTAAGAACTAGAAAAAAAAAATCTGGTCACCTTAGCAGACAGGTTCAGAAGACAGAGAGAGCAAGCAGCAGGCATGCATCTGTCTGTGCACTGAAGTGGTCTGATGGGCTATGAAGGTGCTGGTGGCCCCAAATCTCTCCCTGCTTCTCCATCCTGTGAAGCATTCTCCATTCAGCGAACCACCACCAACATCTCCCGGGGTCCCACCGGGGCTGGGAGTGTTTGTAGCACCTCCAGAACAGGGAAGGGATGATACACACACACACACACACACACACACACACACACACACACACAGAGGACCTGTAAGACCCCGGTCTGCTTTCTAATGCTGGCACAAGTTGAGGGTCATTGAAGGGAAGCAGAGTCCAAGTCGGGGGGCCAGCACTGTTTTGGCATTTCTAAGTAGTCTAGCCAGTCTTTCTAAGTCAGTAACCTTTGAGTAGATTAGACGGGGCACCAGGCAGGGGGTACAGCTTAGCAGATGCCTGGAAGTGAAGCTACTGGCAGGAGCTACTGGCAGGAGCCCCGTGGAGGTTGGGGTGGTAGGAAACTGCCAGGAGACACTTGGAGTTCACCCCCTGGGCCTCGTGGACTTATTCTGAGTTAAACGCTATTTAGCCCACGGAGCTAGTGTCCAGCAGATCCCTGCATTAACTGTGGAGGACTGGCAGGGACAAAGGTTGGGCAGGGAGGTCCCTGGGCACTGGGCATGTTGAGATGCTTGCTCTGTGCCCAGGCCTCGTCCTCCTGAGCTGTTGCCTGTGATGGCCAAGGGTTGGGGGGTAGAGGCAACCGCTGTCTTGGGGGTTCAGGGAACTAAGTCTTGAGAGCTTCGTCTGCCTCCTTTTCCCTGAGCCTCAGTTTCCCCAAATGCCAGCATAAGCCCTGAGCTGGTGTTCTTCCCAACGTTCATTCATCCATCCATCCCAGTGACTGGCAAGACCTCTGAGATAAACAGCCCAGCTGGGCACATAGATTCATAAGGAAGCCATTAAGAAAGCCATTTGCTCAGGAAGCCTTCCTAGACTGGGTACCATTGACCCAGCTCAGGCGGCAAGGGCAGGAAGCCTGGCGTGAGCGCCACATGTGAATAAATATAGAGAAGTAGACGAGATGGCAGGACCTAGCGTGAGGTCTACAGGGCCCCTGAAGAGCTTGGGCTTCCCTGGGGTGGCATTTGAGATAGCAGCTGCACAGGGAGGCATTGAGCACACACCTCTGAATTTACCTGCCCAGAAAGGCACAGGCAGGGGTTTTAGTGCATTCCTGGGGCCATTTCAGAATGTTCCCATGGCCCCCAAAGTCAGCCTGTTATCCATTAGCAGGTTTCCCATCCTCCCCTGTCAGCCACACATTGACTTCCTGTCTCTTCAGATGTGTCTCTCCTGCGCCTATTTCCTATAAATGGAATCCTACTTTGTGACCGGCTTCTTTGAGAGAGTACAATGTTTTCAAGGTTCCCCGGTGGGAGCGCGTACCTGGGCTTCATTCCTTTTTGCGGCCAAATAATATTCCATTGTCTGCTTCTGTGCCTCTTTCAGTAACATAGAACAACTTGTATTTTAGAAAGCCGGCTGGGGAGATGGGGCAGGAGGAGGCCAGATGGCTGAGCGATGCCAAGGAGTGGGTGGGAAGAGCTTTCTAGATGCCTGCAGGGGTGGGGGCTAGCCAAGAAGAGGCAGGCCTGGGACCCTGCTGTGGAGGGAAGACCTGGTAATTGTGCGGCTACAGGGGGTGGGAGTAGAGGAGGTGCAGGAAGGGAAGAAGCAGGGAGGATCTTGGGGACTGGGTAGAGAGTGAAGTGACCTCCCAGGTTGAAGAGGAACAGGCTTGAGGAACTGAGAGGGTGGCTGGTGGAGAGGTGACTGGGGAACCCGCTAGGGTCAGGGTGGCCCAGGACATGCTAGCCCAGCACAGCAGCTGTGAAGATGGTCCAGATGGAGGGCTGGCATGGCACAGAGAAGAGAGAGCAGCCAGCCACCTGCCAGGCAGCTGGGAACTGGCCAGCCCATGGAGCAGGCACTGAGAGTTGTACATGCTCCGATGAGGGAGCCAGGAGGAGTCCGAGCTCGGGGCCAAATCCTTTGGTATCGGTAGGACAGTCCTAGACCCTCCCACAAGCCCTCAAGTTCCCATGTGCAGAGAAGGACACAAACTCCGAGAGGCTAACCCTGGGCCGGTGCCAGTCCTCAGCCGCTACGGCTGGATGGCCTCAGATCCCCGGGCCATGCCAAGATGGTGGCCCTATCTTGGTCCACAGTGGTGAGGGCTGATGACTGAGGAGGAGTCGGGTCCACAAAGCCAGAACTGCAGAGATGCCCAGAGTGGAATCTGTTGACCCATCTGCTCCCCACTAAGACTTGGGGACTGTGGGTCACAAAGGAAGTCACTTTGGACTCTTAAGGCAGGGTGCAAACAGACAGGGTCTCCAAGCCAGACAGCCTGGGGCTGACCCCAGCTCTGCTGCCAGAGCCAGGTTCTGAGACAGTGGCTTTCACACCCTGTCTGGATGCAGAAGAGGCAGAGTGACTGCTAGCTCAGACTCAGTAAGTTTCTAAAGATTGGAATGGCCAAATCCTAGGACAAAGCTACTCTCCAGGGGATTCAGCACTGTTGCTATGCATGTCGGTTGGGAGCATACACCTCCACGCCCCACGCCCCACACCACACACCCCCACACCTCTACCCTGTCTCTACCGTGGGATTGCACTGTCACCAGAGGTGCCGAAGCCTGGTCGTTTGTGATGACGTCCTTTCTAAGCCCTTGTGATTCTACAGGGCCTGGTCAGGATAGCCTGAGCCACGGTGGCCATTGATTAGCCTGGTCATCAACTTTGCTGACCTGTGTCCCGGAAGCAAGCAGGAGAGGCAGGCCTGAGAGGGGCTGTTTTCCGACGCCCGTAGGGAATTGTGCTCGGCTGGGTACTGAACTGAACCCCTCCTCGGCCCTGTGTCATGTGCTTTGTTCCCTGTAACTTCATAGCCACGTTGTGTGGCGGAAAATTTTTTTTGCCAGTTAGGACACTGAAGCTCAGAAAGGTCAGCTAACGCATCCAAGGTCACTCAGCAGCCTGGTTTTGAATGGGTAATGGTGTATCTATGCCAAGATTGTTCCAGCTCCTTTGTACAGAAGGGAGCCGCACTAAATGTTCTCTCTGTGTTACAGACACAGAAGTGGGGTAGGGGGTAAGCCACGCTGCACACCCAGGTGGATACGGATTCAGCAGGCGGCCTGCTCCTTATGAACCATGTTCACTGCCATCCCAACATCATATTCTCTAAAGCTCTCTTCCCACTGAAGCATTTTATGCGGCACCTGCTGAATACCAGCTTCCAGGCTAGGCAGATAGGGCAAGCAACAGTTAATGAGGTGCGGCTTCAGTTCTGGGGCAGCTAAGAAAATGGCCAGGAAACCCTGTATGTACATGGGTAATTATGTCAGGAGGGTAAAGCTCTTTGAATTTGGGGTTTGTCCCAAGCCCCCAGGAAAGGCAGGATCTCTAACCTGGAGACTCAGCCAGGGGGAAGATACATTGCTAAGACTAGGAAAGACGACTTAGGATGATTTATGTTAGCTGTCTGTATACAAGGAAATGGGTGTTCGGAGAGGTGCAGTCGCCTGCTAAAAGTCACACAGCACCTAGGTAAACTAGCAAGCAGCATTTCGTCCCAGAGAGCTTATTCTCTGAAGTTCTTTTCCCTCCACCTCTTCATGTAGACAGAGGCTGAGAGGGCAGGGCCCAACCACCAACTTCTGGATCCTCTTCCCAGGCCAGCAAAACAGGTAGATGGCTTTGAGCCTGTCCACACTCTCACGGCTGCCTGCGGTAGAGCCTGCAGGGCAGCTTGCTCATCCAGAGTGGGAGAGCCCAGACTGCCAGGAGCTGCCTGAGGTGTAGACACTGCCCCCTCAGGCTGAACTTGGTACTGCAAGCACCCCCGCCACACACACACACACACACACACACACACACACACACACACACCTTTTTTTTTTTAACACATTGACTAAACTTTACATGGTGTGTAGCCTGGTATGGGCTTGTGTTGGGCATCACATGTGCATGTATAGAATGCTCACCTCAGACCCAGATCTCTGCAACTCCAGCAGTTTCCACGTCGTGCACCGGGTCACTCACGGTATGGTCTGACGGCCCAGCGTCCTGTCTATAATAAATCATGTCTGTGATCTAGAGCCTAGTTAACCAGTTACAGGCTAGTTTGCAGCTAACCAGGTTAGGAATCCAGACTCCATTAAGCCTCTCCAGGCTGAGGCACAGTGGGTCAGCACAATGAAGGGTGATTGCTGAACTCATAGGCAACTTCAGGGACAAAATAAACAGGTTTTCTAGAAACCCTGGCCAGAGCCAGGGTGCCAAGCTGGACCTGAGACCCCAGAACTTCAGGAGCCAGGTCTCCAGGATCAGGGCTGGGGGTGTCCTCATACTATAGCCTCTCTCTGTCTTACCTAGGCTCCTTGGTGACCCTCCCTGTGTTCTTTCCCAGGTTGTCCATCAGGAACCTTCAAGGCCAACCAAGGGGATGAAGCCTGCACCCACTGTCCCATCAACAGCCGCACCACCTCCGAAGGTGCCACCAACTGTGTATGCCGCAACGGCTACTACAGGGCTGACCTGGACCCCTTAGACATGCCTTGCACGAGTATGTCTTCTCCCACCCCCACTCGACCCACAGGAAGGCTCGGAGCTAGGGGAATGGCCACAGAGTAGCGGAGCACCTTGGGAAAGGAATAAAAAGCTGGTTCTGGATTGGCATGTGGCCTGCACCCCCTTCCACTCAGTCATGTGAGGATAAAGTCAAGGTTTTGACTCACAGAGGGGCAGGAGGAGGCTTGGCAGAAGATCCAAGTGACACCTACAACAGAGGATGCACCATGCATGACTGAGCAGTGTTCTATCCCCTACCTCAGTCAGGGATGACACTCCTAGAGCTGAGCCTCATAGAGATGACACTCTAGAGCGACTTAGACCATACAGACCTGTTCTGTCATGTTAAAGGGGCTCAAAGGGCTGAGGAAGGTGACTGCATGATGGCCTCTAAGGCATGTGCCTCTCCCCTGAAGGTCACTTCTAATATTGCTGCTGAAGCTCCAGCAGTACACACACACCAACACCCACACACATCCACCCACCCCCCCACACACACACACACATACACACACATATACACATACACACACACATATACACACACATATACACACATATACACATGCACACACGCACATACACCCTCATATGCATGCAACACTTACTCATACTCACATGCATGCACCCATATGCACACTCATGTACACCCACATCCTTACATGCGTGCAACACACACACACCCTCACATCCAACACATACGCATCCTCACATGCATGCATACACCACACTCACATGTAATACATACACATACTCACATACAGGCACACACATAAGATACCCTACTCAACAACTTCTGCTCTTGGTCAGCGGCTGGTGCTCACTCACAAAGGCTGGGAGGCTTAGTCTTTCAGATAGGCAGAGCCCCTGGGCTCTGGTGTAGAGGGAAAGGGCCAACAAGATGGCTCCCTGAGTGAAGGGCTTACCCCGAAAGCCTGGTGACCTGATGTCAATCAGCAGAACCCACATAAAAGCAGAAGGAAAGACACAACTCCACAAAGTTGTCCTCTGATCTCTACTTACCGGAGCACACGCACAACACACAGGAAGGAAGGTGGGAGAAGGGGGAACTGTTAGCACGCAGGTGTCATCCCAAACATGAAAACAATTTCCAGGAACAAATACTGAAGAGGCCGGGACCTGGGGGAAAGCAAATGCTGACATACAGCAAGATAAGATATTCTAGAAGCTTCTTTGGGTAGATGGAAAAACTTAGAGGAAGCCTGTTAGGGAGCCAGGGCTGGGGGAGACACAGGGCACTGGGTGGAGACAGTACCCACAGCCACCACTGATCATCTTGTCCCTTCCCTAGCTATCCCTTCTGCGCCCCAGGCTGTGATCTCCAGCGTCAACGAGACATCCCTCATGCTAGAGTGGACTCCGCCCCGAGATTCGGGTGGCCGAGAGGATCTTGTTTACAACATCATCTGCAAGAGCTGTGGCTCAGGCCGGGGTGCCTGCACACGCTGCGGGGACAATGTGCAATACGCGCCCCGCCAGCTGGGCCTAACTGAGCCGCGTATCTACATCAGTGACCTGTTGGCACACACGCAGTACACCTTCGAGATCCAGGCTGTGAATGGTGTCACGGATCAGAGTCCCTTCTCACCTCAGTTCGCCTCTGTGAACATCACCACCAACCAAGCAGGTGAGCCCCGCAGGAACACAGAGAGGGGACTGTCACTCTGTGTTAGGCCATGCCCTCAGACAATAGTGTCCCTCTCTTACCCTCGCACTGGGGAGACTGAAGCAAGGGAATCATGAGTTTGAGGGCAGCCTGGGCTAAATAGCTAAACAGTTGTCTCCAAAACTTAACAGCTTTGTCTGGGGCTGGGGCTCAGTAGTGGTATTTGCGTAGCATGTGTAGGACCTGGATTTGATTTTTAAGAAGGTTTGTCTGTGATTCAACACTCCAAGGGGTTATTCGCTTTGCAGAACAGTGAGTTCTTCCCCCTCAGAGACACAGGTGACAGGAGCGAAGCAGGCCACCCCTCAGTTTGTTCTTCATGGAGAATACATAGGGATCTTGGAGGCAGAGGTTCAGGCCAAGCCAGGAAGGCTTCCTGAAGGAGGTGGGCTGCTGTGACTGTAGTTTGTAGAACTAAGGGAACTCAGGAAAGAGATGGAGGATACCTCAGGGAAAAAAGAGGAACAGCTCCATCCCTAGGCTTGCTGCTGACAGTCAAAGTCAGGTCCTCACAGGCCAGCAAGAGTGACTGAGGCTAAGAGGCTTCTATGGGCCTGGTGATTATGGTTCTCAGAACATGTGGCCCCATCATTCCGTATGTTTGGGTAACTGTTTCTAAGATATCTGCCTGGGGCCCTGCAGTTCATTTATTTTGTGTATTTGTAAGCTTGTATCTGTCCAGGCCTGGGGGATGGAAGGGACTTATATTGGACCACAAATGTGGCTCTGCTGGCTGTTTTTATGTCTGAGAAGGAGTATGCGTTCTCATGGGACCATGGGATATAACCAACGGAAGGTGTAATGGAGTGTATTTGTCAGCTACTGTAGTGATAATGCTAAGTAACAAATGTGCCCCCACAGCCAACAGTTTAGAACAGTCAACTACTGTAAGAACATGGAGCTATCCTTAGATTGGGGATAGACTGGAGATTTAGAGAACCTCAGAAGCTACAGTTGTTGGCCCAGATACCCAACAGCCCACAGGAGTTCGATGGTGAGTCCCTCTAGCTTGAGAAAACTCAGGCGGAGCCCTGGCTACAGAAGAGGAAGCAGGCCACGCTTTTCAAGTAGTAGGCAGAAAGGAAACTCCTGGAGTTCTTCTGGGGCTCTGGGGGCCTCTCCAGCATCGACTGGATACCCAACCTGAGGGGGAGCTGTTGCTAAGAGCATCGGTGCTTAGCTGCAGAGGATGAGGCCTGGCCTGCTGAGAAGGGTCCCTCCTGGACATGCTCAGAGAATGGGCTGGAGGGGAGGAGCTCCTGAGACGAGGAGGTAGTGTACATCCTCAGGAATGAAACTGAGGAGGAGGGACTGGGAAAGGACTCAGTAGGTCCGGTGCTAATTATACAGGCATCAGACTAAGTGAAGCTGTACAAGCTTCTAATCCCAGTGCTGGGGAGACAGAGACACGAGGATCCCTGGGGTTCACTGGCCAAGCAGCCCAGGCCACAATGAGAGACCCTGTCTCAGATGGCTAGCACCTAACAAATGACTCAAGGTTACCTTCTGACCTCCACACATGCGCTCACCCCAGGGCTCACATAAATGGAAGGATGAAGGAGTTGGAGCAGAAGACCTGGTCTTCCATCCTAGCTTTGACGCTCGCTCGCTATGTCCTTAGTATAATGGTCAGCTAGTACTGCGAGAGCGCTGTGTAACAAAACCACCTCATAGCTCGGTAGACAGGGGTAGCGTATGTGTTCTCCTTCACGGTGGGGCCCTGTAGGTCACTGGCCCCTCTTGTGGGGATCACTATGCTACTCATGCATCCACGGTGTAGGCTCTCTCTAGTCTTGGCTGTGATTCAGCACCCTCCCAGACTCATTTGGTGAAGGGTGGGTGTGCGGCAGGAGCCATACTGCACCAGCAACTGCCCAGACCTCAGTGGCTGCAGCAGCAAGTCCACGCCCAAGGATCGCATTGATGGAGTGGGAGGTGTGTTCTGCCTACAGAGACGGGGCCCTGACTGAGCCCAAGGCCCTCTGAGCTCTGGGCCTTACCCCATTTCCCACTTTTCTCTGTCCCCAGCCTTCTGAAGAGTACATCTCACAGCCCAGCTAGGAACTGGGTAACCATACACACACACCACCACCACTACCACCACCAGCTTGTAGGGCTGAGGCACAGAAACCTGGACGCAATCCCAAGAAGTCCTGCTACTACCTAGGCATGGTGGTACACACCTTTCATTCCAGCACTCCCAAGGCAGAGGCAGTCGGCTCTCTGTGAGTTCAAGGTCAGCCTGGTCTCCTAAGGGAGTTCAGGACAATCCCTGTCTCCAAAAAAAAAAAAAAAAAAAAAAAAAAAAAAATGTCCCACCACTAAATGGGCTCAGCTCTTAATTTAAACCTGGGACTGCTGACCTCCAACTCCAGCCTGGAGCAAACAGCCTGTAAGGACCTACACTGTGGGTACAAGGTAAACTGTAGATACAGAGCCTGTTTCACAGCTGCCTGAAATGAAAGCCAAGAATGTCCACCAGTACAGACCACGGCCTTCTTGGGATGAGAGACTTCCTGTAGTGAGCATTTGAGCTGGGCTCCAAAGACTGAAGAGCTGGGATCGGGCAGAGAGGAAGTTGTCCCTGGGAGAACAGTTCAGGAGGTAGTAGACAGACAGGGTTCTATTCTTCCTTCTAAGCCCTGGGCCCTCCTACCACAGGGCCTTGGCACATGTGACTCTGACCTGCCTGCAGACCTGAGCTCACCTCACTGACAATCCTGACACAGACACTTCTCCCAGCCCAGTGCCAGGGCTTTGCATTCCTGGCCCTAAATTTTAGTTTTCTGTCTCTGATCATTATGCATCTGTCTGTCTGCCCCACTGCCGCTGCCACCCATGTGCGGTGGTCTGCTTTTCCTCACGGAGGCTGTCCCAGAACCCAGGAGACACCCCACAGGGAGCAGTCCAGAAGCACTCACAGAAGGCTCAGGGAAGCATGCAACGACGAGGAGCTCGGGACACTGGAGAAAGTACAGGGAAACAAGCATCGGGTTGGAGAGGGATGCCCCGTCCCAGACCGATGCATTCAGTGGTGGGTTTGGACAGACCCTAAAACTCAATTTATAAATATCTAGTTCACTGCCTTAAAAGGAAAAAAGACCTTTCGTTTGGGCAAGCGCTGGGCTCCGTTCACAGTCCCCTGGCACTCGCTGGGGCCAGAGCTGTCTTCTGACTTCATAAAGCCATCACGCGCCTCCACCCACACTCTGCCCAGACACAAGTGGCACTCGGGGACTGAGGAGGGAGAACAGGCCGGGCTTGCAGGCCTTATACTAGAAGAAATGCCAAGCCACATGCCCAGGCTCAACAGCTGGAAATGAAAGACCTCAGGACTGGGCCCAGCTGTCAGAGACCTCAGCCTCTGCCACAGAGCCGTTCTGCCCCTTGACCTGACACATAGAGAGACCAGAGGGCAAGACACAGCTCCTCAAAGAGGTGGCATTTATGTGGATATACAAATAGCAAGCGGGACAGCTGGGTAACCATGGAGGGGGAGGGGGAAACGTCTCAGTCACACAGACTAGCGTCAGGGCTGCCCAGAATCCAGGTCCACCCTCTAAGGCTGCTCCAGATATGCTCTATGCTCTTCAGCACCCCACCAGGTTCTAGAGGTGATGAGAAAGGTCTGGACATGGGAGTCAGGTGGGGAAACCTGGCTTTGATTGATTGACTGACTGACTGACTGACTGATTGATTTAGAGACAGGATCTCATATAGCCCAGGCTAGCCTTGAACTCAATATGTAGCTGAGGGTAACCTTGAACCTCTGATCCTCCTGCCTCTATTTCTTGAGTCCTGGGATTCCGGGTTGACACCATGCCTGCCTCAAGTCTAGTCTGGCTGTCCCCTGCCAATAGGTTGCCTTGGTCTACTAAATAAGATCACACCTGCTTGGTCCTCCCTATAGGGCTCCTCTTTCACAGAGCTGTGGTGAGGAATTCAGCCAGTGTCCTCCGTGCCACCAGGCTGCCTGGCATAGGCAGGTACTAAAAACCCGGAGGTCCTCTGCATCCACTGTGACCATGACATCCATTGCATGAACCACATGGTCAATACATGCAGATGCTAGGTCAGAACCTCGGCCAGATTCACTCCCAGACTGAAAGGCACTTTATTAGTTTATAAATAAGATTAGATAAGAGCTGTGAACTCTTAGGGACTTGCCCACAGCCATCATGGCAGGAGGCCACAGCATCTGAATGTCTTTGGAGCGGGGGATGGGGGATGGGGGGGTGGGGGGGGGGGGGGGGGGAGTGGCAGGACACCTGCAGATAAGAGTCCCTACTGTGGCCAGATAGGTGACTTCAGCTTTCAAAGTCACAAGCACTGAACTGATAGATTGATCCGTTGGGGGCATGCCCTGCCCTCCCAGCCCATTTGGTCACATGGAAGAAAGGACGTCAGTGCCAGGCCTGACTGATCTGACCTGAGGTCAGATTTCTGACCCGAGGTCCCAGCTGTAATGGAGCCCTCACTCTTTTGGCCTCAGTTCCCCTGACTGTGAAATGGGCTTTTGCAGCGGGCTAGAAAGATAAGCAACCATGTGGCATTACCCATGCCTAATCACTACAGGCTTAGCCAGTGCCAGCTGCACACAGTAGGACCTCACAGCTTCGAGGCTATGCAGGGCATGAGCCTTGCAGCTGGAGCTGCAGGATCTTTGAGGCTTTCCTTTATTCTTACATGGGAACTAGGATCTCATGCATGCCAGGTCTGTAGCTGTTCCCATTTTATTTTGAAGTGGGGGCTCACTAAGTTGCCCAGACTGGCCTTAAATGTATTCTGTAGCCCCAGGGAAACTTTGAATTTGAGATCCTCCTGCCTCAGCTTCCTGAGTAGCTGAGATTATAGCCGCTGGATCACCGGGTCCGGCTTCTGGCCATCATGTATTGAGACAGCGTGCTGAGTCTAGCTCTGGATCTTTCAGGAATGGCTTGGTTTCCTTCAGCTTTGAGCCACCCTGAGCCACTGAGATCCCTTCAAGTCCTTGCCCAGAGCCTCTGATAGCTCTCATTCATCCATAGGATCCCTGGGATTTTGTTTTGTTTTGGTTTTCAGCCTTCCAAACTCTAAGGCTCCCCACTGAGGAAGCCCTACTTCTTTAAGTTTGGTCTCCAGGTGGGTAACACAGGAAAGTCTCCCATCTCAAGGGCCTTTTTACCACATGAGGGGCCAGCCATATTCCCTAGGCCAGGGGTATAGACATCTTCTGGAGTCACGGCCCTGCTAATCAAAGCATGTAATTAGGGTCATATTGAAATACCCCACATCACGGGGGCCCCACTTTGTCTCATGCACATCTCTTGCTCCGTAGAGGGAAACTGAGGCCCAAAGAGATTCCTAAGTGGCTCCTCTGGATCCCATGAGGATCCTTAGCAGAGCAGGTCCCCAGGCACCCTGCCCAGGTCTGTGTCCACGGCACCATGCCACGTGGCTTCCTCGCCGAAAGACTTTGAACTCTCCAAAGCCTTTCTTATCCCCAGGGCTCCTCTGATCCTCATGCCCTGCTGGGTCTGGGCACACAATGCCTTCTGCTCTGGAACTGGTATGAACTTGTCTTCACCCTCTTCTCTCCCTGGGAGGCTGGGAGGATCAGAGAGCTCTGAGCAGGGGCCTGGGGAAAGAGGAGAGAAGAGAAGAGAGGGCGAGGGAGACCGCATCCTGCGCTCTGATCCTTTGGAGCCGGGGAGGCGTTGCCGACTGAAGGTGCCATTGAAGATGGGTTCACTGCGTGATACAGGCGGGACACAAGACAGGTCACAGGACAAAGCTGGTGACAGAAGAGAATCCACATGCCACGAGTTTGCAAATCTCTGGGCAGCCTGTGGCAGCGTTGGTCCTGTTGGAGGTGTGCCTGTGTTTGCTGTCCATGTGCTCCAGAGCATGGTCAGCTCTGGGTACTGTGAGAGTTCAGCTCCCTATGTGGAGTTGACAGCTGTCCGTTGGCCGGCAGTGGCCCCTGCTGCCGTGTGTCTCTAGTACAGTGGTTCCCAACCTGTGGGTCGTGACACCTTTGGGCTCAAACAACCCTTTCACTAGGGTCACTTAATCATCAGAAAACACAGATATTTACATTACGATTTCTAATAGTAGCAAAATTAGCTATGAAGTAGCAATGGAAATAATTTTATGGTGGTAGTGGTGGGGGTCACCATAACATGAGGAACTGTTTTTAAAGGGTCTCATCATTAGGAAAGTTGAGAACCACTGGTCTAGCAGGGTGTCCTGGATACAAAGTCCTTGCAGACACAGGAACTAAGGCAGCAGACAGATAGACACACACAGGAGCCTTTTCAAGTAATGTCTGCCTGTATCCCATTTGCCAAAGGAAGTCTTGTAGCCAGGCCCAGAACCAGAGACGGGAAACCTGAGAGGCAACAGGACAGAAAGGTATAGTTAGTTATAGAGGGACGGTTGATACGACAGGCCACGTGGCCTTTCTCTGAGCCATAAATAATACTGGAAAATAGGGAATGTGGAGTCACCAGGGGACCAGACTCCTCAATGCATCTTTTTAGCCTTATGGGCCAAGCTAGCTGCAGTATCTCCTGCTATCACATACGTGTCCCAAATACCAAGACAGGTGAATTAGGAGTCTGCTTTCCTTGTAAAAATGACTTCCTTTGGGTTTTAGGTAATAGTTCAGCTTATATCTACTGGCAAACTCAACATGGCCACTCCAGCCAGTAGTAGAGAGGTTAGGGAAGTGTAGTCTTTTAATTGGGCATAGTATGCTTAACTAAGAACTCGAATTTTGCTCCTGTCTGAAAGACTAACTGTTGGAAAGGAGGCCGAAAGTACTAAAGGAAAGGAGCCTGGGAAAAGAGAGGGCTAGGTTGGCCAAAGCCAGCTTTCCTTCTTCTCTTTTTCCCTTCTTCCTCCCTTCCTTCCTTCCTTCCTTCCTTCCTCCTTTCTTTCCTTCCTTCCCTCCCTCCCTCCCTCCCTCCCTCCCTCCACCTACCAATAAACATTGTTGAGCCACACAGTGTTCCAGGCACTGGGGGTAAAGAGTTGAGTGTGTATGAGACAGAGAGGAGACAGGCATGGTGTCTCTGAAGTGACATTTGAGTGGAGACCCAAATTAAGATGAAGGCCACTGACCTCTGGTGGGTGGAAGGCAAGAGTTTCCCAACAGAAAAGCAGGAGCCAAGACCCTGGGGTTTGGTGGGAGACCTCAGTTTATTTGGGAACATAAAGGGGCAAAATAGACAGTGCCTGGGAGAGGGGAGATGATAAAAAGGGACATGCCAGACAGAGCCTCCACGGCAGGGTCCAGAAGCCGTGGAGCCATCCATTGGAGCAAGGGCAGCACATGGTTCTGGGGCCTGCAAGGCCATCAGGCCTGGGCCTGGGGTGTGGCCACCTCTCCCCATGTGCCCTAGCTCACTGCTTCTTCTCAACTGGGAATGAATGGTCAAAAGTGGGTTCTTCCTTCATCCTCAGTGTCCCAGCCTCCTGCCTCTGACCTATGCTGGCATCTAGGACTAGAAGCCTGTCCCTCATTTAGCCTGTGGGGACCACCTTGTAGTATCACCTCATCCACCCTCAGAAGCCCCTCGTCCTGCCCCTTCATAACTTAGGGAGGAAACATGACTCATATGGAGAATTCAGCTGGCCCAAGCTCCTGCCAGGGAAAGACAGACTCTCCCCAGTCTCCCCAGGTCTTGCTGGAGGCCAGCAGGCCCCCTGGCCACCTGCTGCAGGAGAGTAGGCTGGCCAGCTCCCCCACCTCCTCCAGCCACAGACCTCTTCTGTACTCTGCCCCCTGGGGCTCCATCTCCTGGCAAGGGTCACAGGGCACCGCTGACCCCATAGCCTCCTGGCGTGCCCGTCTGATAATTGAAAATACCAGAATTCCCAGATGTCCAACTTCCAGGGTAACCTGAGCCAGCGTGGGCGCGGCAGCAGGAGGGGCCGGGACAGCTTCTAGCCTGTGCCTTTTCTCACTGCTAATCTCTGGGATTCCGAGAGAGGGGCCAGCTCCCTGGCCTGCCTTGATCATCTTCCTGGCAGATGCCGCCTCCTCACCACGCCTGGGTCACGGGGCTTAGGGGCTCAGAGCCCAGGATCTGCCTGAAACCCAAGCCTGCTACAGCTCAGACCCCTCAAGCCCGTGGGACCTGCCATGCCTGGTGGGGGCGGGGGTGGATTGGCTTCAAGACAACAGTCTGGAGTTTAGGATGTCCTGACAAACCCTCCGCAGCGTCCCTGGTCTGCCGTTGTTGCTGCGGGAAGGCTGGTTGGCTCTGCGTTTGCCTGGGTTTGAATCTTGGCTCTGTTGCTTGCTGCACGTGACCTCAGGCAGGTTTCTTCATCCCTCCTGAGTTCATCCCCTCATCTGTAGAGCTGGCATTATAAATGCCCAACCCACAGATGACGTGTGTATCTGAGTTAGTGACCCTGTGGGTGTCAGTAACCAGGTCCTTGTGGGTGGGCATCGAGAGCCCCCGAGGTCTCCAGGAAAGTGAGCTGAGTGGACAGAGAAGCAAGCGGCCATCTTCCTTGGGCCTTCTGTCATACCCCCAGAGCCTTCAGGACAAGGACAGACTCCAAAGGCTGGGCCCACCTACATGGTCCTAGGCCTCCTCGAAAGAGCCTCACCCTGTGGCTTCATCCAGAGGGACTGTGGGCAGAGTCCTGCCCGTACACAGTCCTTGAGGGATGGAGTGGACCACATGGCCCACCAGGCTCAGCTGCTATGGACCCACCCCCTGCTATGTGACCTTGGACAAATCACTCCCCTTCTCTGTGCGTGCTCTGTCTCCTAGCAACATGAGTTTCTCCTGGTAGTAGCTTAGGAGTCTGCGGAGTCAGCGGCTGGGGTAGGAAGGCAAGGTGAGGTCCATCGAGGTCTCCCAGTTACACTGGCACCAGCTGAGAAGGGAGGCAAAGCCACAGGACACATTCTGACACTTTGCCTTATAGTCAGGCATGAACTGGAGATTCCAGAAGCAGCAAGCGGGGGGGGGGGGGGGGGGGGGGTGTGGCTCAGGGTGGGTTCTCTGGTTCCTCTTTACGGGAGCCTAGTTGGCTGGGATGGGAGTAGGGATGTGAGGAGGGGCACTCACTGGGCAGAAAGAAGCCCACTTTCTTCCATGAGTCTGTATGGCCCTGAATGGCCATGTGGAGCGGCTTCTCCCTGGAGAGATACTGGCACTCCCAAAATTATTTCCCTGCCACCCACTCAGCCTACACACACACACACACACACACACACACCCTTCCATAAGCTATCAGTGGCCTTGCCGTATCAAGCACGGGTGTGGTTGCTGAGTCTCGGAAGACCCTGCCCAGGCTACAGGTCAGCCTCGGGGGGGGGGGGGGGGATGAGCAGAGAGGGAGTCCGTACTCAGGACCCCACGACACTGGGCTCTAGGCTGAGGGCTTTGGGGGACAAGGCGGAGTGTTGGATCTGCTGGGCCACAAATACACCAGCCTGCCCAGGGTACAGAGGACAGTCTGGTCCAGAGAGGTCAGCAGTTCACCTAAGGCCACACAGCCAGTTCACAGTGGACACAGGGGACAGGCTGGGGGAGGTGAGGCAGAGTGAAAATAATTAAATTAACCCCAGTGTCAGAGGCCCCTGAATTCCCAAAGGACCAAGAGAGGTTGGTGCCTAGTACAGCCAAAGCCCTAGGAAACCAGTTAGGAAGTGGGAGAAGGGCTGGCCACAGTGGCCAGGATGGGAAATGGGCCCATCACAGACCTGCTCAGGAGCCAGGAAAATGGTTAGGAGGCGCTTCCTCACACTGTGAGTTCTCAGCCCCCCACCACCACCACCATGGGACCATGAACCCTCAGGTCCAGAGAGGCATTCTGAAACCCAGGCCTGAGTGGACCCCTCTGGGAAGAGCAGAGCTGTGGAGATCGCTCACCCAGCCCCAACCCTCTTCGGGCCACTCTGACCCACCACAGGTGCAGTGCACAGGTTTGCCCCCATCGGAAGAGGGAAAACAAAACAAAACAAAGACAAGCTAGAGTGATCAGAGACAAGCAGCCATGTGGGCTCAGCACCTGATCCTCTTGCAATCTCAGTTTCCACGCAAACAAAATGAGGAGACTGGACTAAATCATGTGCTCTGGTTCTTCCAGCACCGAGAACTGCCCTCTTCTCAGCTCCATCTTAACCCACTTGGTGAGAGCATAGGTTGCTGATGGGCTGGAGTTGATAGACTGACTACTTGAGGGTCAGTAGATTAGACTTGGTTGAGAAAAAGTTCTTGTGACACATGCCTGACACAGTGCCGGCGTGTCTCTTGTACCTCATCTAGTTCCACAACACTATCACAAGCCCCCAGACAGACCCCAGCCCACACCATGGTCTGGCATTCTCTATTGGTCCTTTCTCTGGTCCCTGACCCCCACCAACCTGCCTTCTGGCCCTGTACTCACAGGCCCCACAGATCTCGCCCTTTTAAGATAAGTCGCACTTCCTCATTCTGGCTTTGACCCCTGACTTCTGACCTCTCTTGACCCCTGACCTCTGACCTCTCTTGCAGCACCATCGGCTGTATCCATCATGCACCAGGTGAGCCGCACCGTGGACAGCATCACCCTGTCATGGTCCCAGCCAGACCAGCCCAACGGTGTGATCCTGGACTATGAACTGCAGTACTATGAGAAGGTAGCCCTGTGCCCAAACGCCCCTCTCCCAGTCTAGGCCTGGTGTTCAATCCCCACCAGCCTCAGGGTCAGCCTGCCGGGCTCTCTGTTGGCTCTACCGCCCCTGTTGTGAGATCCTGGGCAGGTGCTTGCCCTCTCTGAGTCTCAGTATTCTTGTCCAGGGGACCAGCTGTCTGTCTAAACGACACGGCACCTTCAGAGCTGTTACTAAGACTGCTTCAGTCTTGACCTCCAGAGGCCTGAGTTTGAGATAAACTGTTTTTCAAAACAAAACAACTAAACTGCGCTTAGCACTGATAACCGGTCTTCACCTGTTGAAGGTGTCTACACCTATTCGGGGTGGACCCCTAGAAGGGCCTCTGGGAATGATGGACTTCTGTTCAAACTAAGGTGTCGATGACTAACAGGAAACCCACAGTTGAGGGGAGCCCGCAGTGAGCTGACAGTGAACCAAAAGGCTCTTCCTATAGGCTGAGGAAAGGAAGCCAGACTTCCTCTAAGGCCCTCTGAGTCTACTGCGGCCCTGTGTCCACCTAGGCACCTTGGACTGCACAGAGGGATTTCTCTCTGATCTTTTAGAACGGACCCCACTCCTTGAGAGACCTGTGACTGGAAGCCACACATATAAGACAAACAGGCAGAACTCATTTGAAACCTCAGGCAGTTGAACTTTCCCCTGTGGGCCTCCATCTCCACCTGGGTGGATGGCAGAGGAGACTGCCACTCTACGCGGAGGAAGAAGGGGCAGACACCAGCACCAGGCATGTCCCTGGTCCCCTACAGAGGCTTCCCTGCTCTCCTGCCCTGCCTCCTACATGGTGGGCTAGTATTTCAGGGCAGAACAGCATGGAACCAGAGAACGGGAGCCCCACCTGGTACGGGGCTCCAAGAGTGGACATAACAGTTGGCCTCCCATAGGGATAAACACTAGAAGCCCTGTAACCTGGTACCTTTACTTGGAACACTCCCTGCTTCCTTCTACCCATTGAGTCCACAAGGACCCCAGAGAAAGGCGCCCTCAGGCTTCTGTTCAAAAGAAGCTGCCAGTAAATGGTAGGAAGCCCACGGTGAGCAGGAAATGGAAGGGGGGGGGGCAGGGTCCATGCTGTTGGGGCTCAGGGAAGACAGCTGGAGACTGGCAGCTAGGCCTGCAGAAGCCCACTTTCTGAGACCCTGCCTAGTCCTAGCACCCCGTCAGCCTCTGGGCTAGCTGAGATCTATTTGTCACCTACTAAGCCAGTCTCATTCAAGTGCTCCTAATCCTGGGCTTTTTCTCTGCATAGCCCTGTGTCCCGTGTTGCTGTCAGGAGGCACGTCTCTCTCTGGTCATCACCCTCTCCCCAGAACTCTGAGCTGAAGCCTAGAGATAACCAGTAGATGAGTTGAATGAAGGAATGAAGGTGCCCCACTTGCCACCCCACCCCTGCATCGCTGCAGTGCCCAGCTTCATCAACCAACTGTCTTCCCCAGAGAGGCCTGCACCCCCCTGACTCCTACCCCAGCCCCCAGCTTTTGACTTCCCCATCACATTCTTTCCTCTCTGGTCTCTTATCCCTGCCTGTCAGTATCTTCAGGGTACCATGAAACACCCCCTCCCCCCCCCGGGGCCCCGGACCCCCCGCCGCCACTACCAGCAGCGAACATCTTCCCACAGAGACTTTGCCTCTTCTCTGGAAAGCCCACATGCTGGCGGCAGGGGTCCTGGTCTCCCTAGGGTGTGAATGATGAATGAGACCATTGTGTGGATAGAGCAGAGAGTGAGGATGGAGCCCATGAAAGAAACAAGAACCAGAGGCAGGATGGCTGCTGAGGTCGGTCACTCCTACCCCTCACCACCCCGGACAGCCCCAGTTCATACTTTAGTATCTCTGCATGAATGTCTTGGTCTTCTCTGAGAAGCCTTCCCGTACTGCCAAGACCAGGGCCAACGTTGACCCCTCTCTTGGCCCTCTGCTGGATGAGATGTTAGCTCTGCTGTATCCCAGCATCTGGTATATAGTAGGTGCTCCATAAGTGCTTGTTAGATGTGTTGTGGAAGTGGCTACTGAGAGGCCTGAGTGTCTCTCCTGAGAAAAAGCAGGCCCGTATCTCGCTGGGTCCTAAAGACCTTTGATGGGGCTGCCAGCCTGGGTAGCTGGACCAGGAAGCTTCGCCATGCAGGGGCCAGTGTCTCTGCTCCCTCCAGCAAGGACAGCTGATTTTTTTTTTTAAACAAAAGAAAGAAAAGGGGGAAAAAAACTAATTAAGAAGCTTTGTGATTAAATGAAACTGAAAGTAAGTATTTTTCCCCAAAGATTGGAGCGGAAATGAGGAATCCCTTTGTGGTCCTGACTGCGACCCATTTCCTACCGTAACAGCCAGGCCCGGGAGCCCAGCAGAGGTGTCAGCTGAGGTGGCTCTGCTCTGTTTTCTTTGGGACCAGGTGGCATCACAATAGCCAAGTAGCCACCTGGTCACTTCTCACAGTCCTCGATGTGTGCAGGGGACACCACACCATCACCAGAATCACCCTTGGAACGGTACTCCTAGGCATTGAGGGGAGGAGAAACTGAGTCACAGCTTTCTCCCAAGATTGCTTCTGAGATGACCAGTGACATGTAGCTAGGACCAGGTTCCCGTTCAGTTAGCCCATTTGCTCAGAGTCTAGGTGTACATGCCATCCAAGGACAGCCATTGGGTCATTTCACTTCCACTGTCACCAGCTGACGCTGGCTGCAGCGTCCTTTGCCATCTGGGAAGAATGAAGACTCAAGACACTAATGGCCCTGTGAGGTACTTGCTGCAAAAGGGCGGACAAAGGTCTCAGGATCAGGAGGTACCTAATCGTGGCCTGCCGCCGTGGCACGGGTGAGGGGAGGCCTGTATCCGGGACATCTGAGCTGAGGTTTGGTTTGAAAGCTGAGAGAAGTTTATGGAGGGGTGTATGATGAAGGCAGCCATTCAGGCAGCAGGCGCAGCGGGCTCAAAGGCCCTGGGGCAGAGCCGAGCAGCTGCATTCGGAGAACAGAGAAATGATCTCAGATCTCAATAAGAACAACACGCAGGAGAGAGAGAGAGTGCGCCACAGGGGAGCAGTTGGGAAGGGAGGCTGGCTGGGGTGTGTCCTGCCTTCCAGGCCTGGGAGTCTGGATTTGATTTAGACTCTGATAGAAGGTTCTGGAATGCTGGGATCTGACTCCAGTTGTGTGAAAGATCCATGCAGAGTACTAGAAAGTAGACTGGGGGGGGGGGGGGGGGGAAAACCAGAGAAACATGGGACGTGGAGTGAGAAATAACGAGGGCTTGAGTTGGGAGAAGGTTGGCAGCAGAGGTGGTGAGAGATGACAGGGTGGACATTTTGATGCCCGGCACCCCTGGGACGTGGCAGGATGACCCTGTGGATGGTGCTGGCTCCTGAGGCAGGGGATTTATAGCACTCACCAAGCAGGATACCCTGGAGCATATGCCAAAGGTCAGTGGAAGCAGAGGCCGCAGCCTGGGATCATTCAGAACCCAAGGCGAGGGAGCCAGTAACTGATGGTGGTGTCAGGGATCCAGGATCAACTCCTGTTCTGGCCTCAGCCTTCCGGAGTTACCGGGAAGGTCAGCAAGGTTGCAATAGTGAGATGTCTAGCTGGCAAGCCATGGCTTCCTCTTACCAGCGTCTAGGACCTGCCCTGTACCCACAATTCATCCCTTTCTGGTATATTTCAGAACACTGGTCTGTCTCCAACACAGGGCTTCCCCCCACCCCCTTCTTCCCTCCTCTCTTGCTTCTTCAGAAAGGGCCTTTGGGAATGGCCGTGGCTCTCGGGTCTCCTTGGCTTGGCCTTTCCCCAGATCTACTGGGACCTGCTACCTTCCCTAAGCCTGAACTGACAGCCATTGCCTGAGGCCTCTGGGTGAATGGCAGTGGGCTCACTGCAGACTGGCCGGTTCCATCCATCCAGTGTCCCTGGGGAGCTGGCCTCATTTAGCAGAGCTTCCCAGAGCCCATGAGTTTGTGTTCTCCACAGCTGGGAGCAGAGACACTGGGCCATGCAGGCACCCTGACATCGATGTCAATGTCAGTTCGACAGAAATGTCCAGTCAGCAGCTGAGAGAGGCAAACATTTCAGACAGGGGATGGGGAGTGGGGAGAGCGTGAACTGTGGAGTCCAGTTGTGTCTGGCAAAACTGGAGCAGGCTCTGTCCAGAGAAGCCTGAGCACCCGCTTACCTCAGCCGTCCTTCACCTATCTTGTGCAAGGACGACTTACTCTCTAATGGCATTGGTGATGACAATGACCACGAGAGCTGGCATTTATGGAGTCACTGTGCCTAGTGACAGCATTTGTGTGCTAGAAGTCTCTAGCCACTTTCAATGGAATCTCCCCAGTCACGTGGAATGGTACCCCACTGCTGGCAACCTTCTTTTGAAGATGGGAAGGTCAAGGGTACCACCCAGCCTTGCTCGTGCATGCCTTGTAATCCCAGCACTCTGGAGGTAGAGGCAGAGCAATCTGGAGTTCAAGGTCACATTCTCAGTTACATAGTGAGGCCAGCCTGGGCTCTGTGAGTCTGGCTTAACAACATTAAAAGGACGGAGAGATAGAAAGAGGAAAGAAGGAGAGAGGGAAGGAAGGAGGAAAGAAAGAAATGAGGAAGTGGGCAGGCAGGCTGGGGCCTGATTCTGTCTCCTCCTCCTGGCCCTGGTAGGTTTCTCTGCACTTCTCCTGTTACCCTGTGAAAACCTAGCCGATGGTACTCCAGAAAAACAACTAGAGCATTCCAGTGATCCATGTGCTGCCTGATTGAATTCTAGAGCTTTGGCGTTCATTGCTCTGTTTTCTGGAATGGCACACTGCGCCTCAAGAAGTAAAAGGGGTCCATCCTGAGGACACACTGCAACTCGGGGGTAGAGAAATTCAGTATTTAAAACAATGTCTGGTCCTATCTCCATCCTGTGCCTAGCTTTAGGGAAACGATCTGCTTGGATTGGTTCCTCACGTCCCCAGGGCACCTGTGACACCAGGGTTTCCTCTCTTGTCCTCGTATATAGAAACCCAAACCCCAAGCGTCCCAAGGTGGCACCAAACCAGAATGTGGACTCCAACCTTTGTGCTGGAGCTGATCACATGTTGCACAGCGGCACCTACTGGTCAGCCTTGGAACTGCACCTTAGATTGGCCATGTGTGTCACAATGGGGCACCTGTGTACTGAGTGAGAGTGAGTTGTCTAGAGATGGTGTGTGGCCCTTGCCCTCAGGAAACTTCCATCCTCAGAGAAGATGGGTGTGCGCATTAGAACATTATAAGATGTTTTGTACCTACAGCTACTGGCTGGGACATCCTAAAAGTCCTCATCAGAGTCAGCATTTGTGCTGAGCCTTGAGTGATGAGCAGGGAGCTGCCAGATGGAGGAGGGAAGAGCACTTGAGACTTGGGGAGCCTGGCCGAGAGCCTGGTATCCAGGAAAATGAGGGTCATCTGATAGAACATAGTAAGAGGCATATGTCTCAGTGATAGAGCATTCCCCTAGAACCCCCGAGGCCCGAGCCCATCCACAGACATAAATAAAACATGGAGCCCCAGGTTAAATTTGAATGAAGAAAATGTTAATGTATGCCCCAAACACAGCATAAACTGTAGTTATGTTATGAAGTCGGGACTGGAGACACTGTTCATTTGGCAAGGTGCGTGTAAGACAAGCAGGAGTTCCATCCCCACTGCGCACGTTAACAAACAAACAAACAAACAAACAAACTAGACACAGCAAGGCACACATAAAATTCAGGCCAAGAGATGGTTTCCAAACATGAGAAGGAAAGGGAAGGGAAGGGAAGGAAAAAAGGAGGGAAGAAAGGAAAGACACAGTGAAGAACAACTGAGAAAAATACTCTTGTTGACCTCTGGCCTCCACACCCACAAATACATATAATTTTTTAATATATTTATTGGGGCCGTGGATGTAAGTGCCTAGTACACCAAAGCCTCTAGTTCCACCCCCCAGCGCCATGTAAATTGGATATAATAGTGCATGTCTGAAATCCCCCCCCCCCCCGAATGTAGGAGGTAGAGGCAGGAGAATTATCTGTTCACGGTCATTTCTTGGCTATGTAGCAAGTTCCAGACCCTCCTTGGCTGCATGAAACTCTTATGTCAAGAAAAAAAAAAAAACCAGAATAAAATAGACGTTGTGTGTTTTCTGAGCAGCCTGCCTATGTTCCAGGGAAATCAGTAGCTGAGGTGGCTGGGGAGCAGTGGGACATAGCAGGAGAGCCTGGCAGGTGTGGCTCATGAGGGCCTGGGATCCTCCATGGAGTTGGCTTCCACAGTGCTGACAGTCACTACGGCACAATACATGGGGTGTGGCGGGCCTCCCTCTGGCATCTCAGGGGATGTTCTTGGAGCTCCAAGGAGGAAAAAAAAAAAAACAGCACGCAGCTGGGGGATCCAGAAGGATCCCTGAAAGAGCACAGGAAAGTAGCTTCCTGTCCAGCCTCCCTCCAGGAATCATGGCCGCTCCCTGGAGGGGACTGTCCTCTCCAACCTTGTGTCCCAAGCTCTTCTTTACCCCCGGCTTTTCACCAGCTGCTCTTTCTGCCCCATGGCTCCTGCTTGTTCTTTAAGGTTTCAGTCCAGAGCCCTCCCCAACCCCACCCCACCCCATCCCCATTATCCAGGGAGCTTTCTGACTTTACTGCGGATCCCCAGTGAGGTTAGGTCTCTCCCTCGACATACTCTACATCCCCTGACTGGTGAGCATTTCATACCCAGGAATTGCCCTCTTAGGCCGCCCTTATGACCCTGCTACAAGACACTGAGAAGTTAAGGTCCCAGTAACAGATCTGAAGCAGGCTCACATCGGCGCCTGGGATGACGTCACTCTCGCACTCTCACGGTGCACCTGGGAACTCTATGCACCTGAGATGTATACTTAATCTGCATGAGTGGTTGGGTATCTTTTTACTGAAAAGGGGTCCAGAGCCGTCTATCAGCTTCCCCTTCTTTGAGAGGTTGAATCCCCACAACTGTTCTAGCTGTTCTAGTTGGAGCTCTGAGGCTGGGGCTTATGTTTCAGTCTCCTATGGGACCCTAGCACCCAGCCAAGGCTCGGTAGAAGGACGATGCTTAGAGAAGGCTTGTTGAACGTCTGGCAGATGTCTAAGTGTGCACCGCTTAGGTCTAGCCCTGTCATATCTGCAGTCCTACTGCTTGGCTGGGTCTTTGTCCGGTTGTCCTCTGGTTGCCTTGAGCAACACCCAGAAAGACAGAATGATGGTCTGCATCTCTCAAAGACGAGGACATTGTGTACCCAAAGTCCCACTTCCCGTGGAGCCTAGTTCTGAGCCCCAAAGCAGTCAGTAACCAATGCGTGAACTTGAATGTCATTGTCTCTGCCTAAAATGCAAAGAGCCCTCGTAAAATTGGACATGGCGGTGCACACGCGAATCCCTGCACTCAGGAGGCAGAAGTGAGAAGATCAGAAAGCCAGTCTTTTTTTTTTTTTTTGTAACTACAGAGTAAGTTCAAAGCTAGCCTGGCCCACATGAGATCCTGTCTCAAAACAAACAGACTAAAGAGGCCCAGGGCAGAGTCACGTGCAGCCGAGGATTGAGTAATGAGATGAGTCTCCTTCCTGCTGTTTCAGGAACTTAGAGTCTGTGCACGGCGGCCACTCAACATGTGTGTGCTAGTCAGCTCTTGCTGAGATAAAGCTGCAAAACAAGCAGTCTCACAAACACCATGGCATCCAACAAGCGGTGGCTACTTTGCTTGCTCATAGATCTGTGTCTGTGAGAGTTAAATGGCCCTATTTCAGCTTAGAGTTGGGTCAAGGTCTTGTGCTGGAACCTGGTTCTAGCCCCTGTCCTGGCAGATGGTGGAAGCATAGAAGCCGAGCCAGCTCATCAGGCACATGTAAAGTCTGCACCATGCTCATTCTCGGGCCTACTAGAATGTTCCAAAGTCCAAAGCAGGTCACCTGTCCAGATCCAAAACAGAAAAAAAAAAAAATATGCCTGCTTCCATGGGAAGCGTTGTAGAGTCACTTGACTACAGTGACTGCATCTACAGGCGTGACTGAGTGACCTGTCACCTGAGAGGACCTGCTCCAAAGAGCAGGTTGCGCTCTTTAACCATCTTCTCTGTTCCCAGCAGGAGCTCAGTGAGTACAACGCCACAGCCATAAAAAGCCCCACCAACACAGTCACTGTGCAGGGCCTCAAAGCCGGCGCCATCTATGTCTTCCAGGTGCGGGCACGCACCGTTGCAGGCTATGGGCGTTACAGTGGCAAGATGTACTTCCAGACCATGACTGAAGGTAAGTGGAGAGCACCAGGCACCACGCCCACCAACCAGGGAGCCAAGGGATGCACAAACAGGAGGCCCCAGTCCTAGGAAGCCTGTGCCAACCAGAAAGCAAGCCACCTCCCTCCTACCCACCTTTGTACATGATACAAACTGCACAGCAAGCCATAGAGCCTCCAGTTCTAAGGCCCACAAAGGTCCCCACTTCTGTATTACCATCATTTCAATGAGGCTGCTTCCTCTTCTGGGATACTTAGGAGGTCAGACCTAATGGATAGATCCATACTTATCAAATCCTTTTCTTTGCCTGCTCTGGTTTTTTTGGTGGTGTAAAGAAAGCATTGTACTTAACTGAGATAGTAAACATTGTATCCATTTACAACTCCTGCTAGTTACAGTGGGCCAAAGAATTTGGAAACCCCATCTAAGCTGAGCAAGAAGTGTTGGGATAAATTAGTAATGTCTGCCCTGGGCAAAGGAATGGGCTTCTGTGCTATGTTTGTCTTCCGGTCTTGGATTTATATGGTCTCCGACTACCTTTTCTGCTTTAAAAATCTTTTTGTTGTTGTTGTTTTGGTTTTTTGAGACATGTTTTAATAATCTTAAAGAACAGTAGATTATAAGGAGGTGTGACTTCTGAAGCAAGGCAGATGGGAGTCCACTCGTCCACAACTGTCTGGCTGAAAACATGCTCCTTAACCCCTGGTCCTGTCTTTTTTGTCCATAAAAGGGATGAAAATTACATTATTACCATCACCCACACCAAACATATATACTTCTAAGCTTAGGGACCTACCTTAGAATTGGTTTGAGGACACACATATTTAGAATAGTGTCCTTTCTGTGGGCCTGTCACCAGCCAACCAAGTTCTGGGACATTTCCCAGATCTAAGGAGAGGCCACTCACTGTAGGAAGTGTATTCCAGGGCTGATGCCGAGGCTACAGGACTGGCTGAGGGTTCACTATGAGCTAAGTATTACCAGAGATTTACCCATAATTCTGGGGTAGCGTTATGCCCAGACTTCAGCATCCCTTTAGCCCTGGCAGTGGAGCATGGACCTCAGGTCTCACTTGACTAAACCTTTCAAAGGTTCTCAAGTTTAGGAATTTAGGGAAGACCCTAAGCTCCTGTCCCACTGAGGCAGCCTTCCCCGTATGTGCACCTGTGTTCCAACACTTGCCTCCGCTGCCCTCTGCCCCCTGCCCTTTACCCTTTTCTCACCAGGAGCTCCTCTTGCCTTTCTGTGTGCCCTTCCATGTCCGATGAGCGCACTGGCCAGGGACTGGGCACCATCCCAAGTCCCTTTTATTAACTCAGCAAGTCTGTGCCAGGGCCCTGCTCTATGCCTCTCCATGTGTAGGTTCTCAGAACCCAAGATGACCTCACCCCTTGACAAGCTGCTCCTCTTCCTAACCCGGAGGAGGATGCTGATGTAGCTGGCCTCAGCCCAGCAATGCCAAGTGCATCTGTGCACTGCCATTCACGTCCTGGCCTCGGGGCAGGCAGATAAGCTCAGATGGGCTGGCATTGACCTCTTCCTTCCTGGATAGCCTCAGGCCCATTCTGACCTCCATAAGCTTGATTTTCCCTGAGCATAAGGAGAGCCCACGGTAGGAAGTACATTCCAGGGTTGTTGTGGATGGAGGTCTCTGCGAGTCACTCTGGAAACAGAAACAATGGCCAGCCAAGCTGGCTGAATATTCAGCCATGTATTGGCAGAGATTTACCCACAATCCTATGGGATGGGATCTGTCAGCCTTCCCATCTTGGGGATATATTACTCAGTTGGTAGACTGCTTACCCAGCACGGTCAAGATTCCTGTCCAGGAGCCTCCCCCTGCCCCCCTGAGCCCCCCGCCCACCGCCCCAGCTATTCTTGATTATTACCACATCAGCAAGGGAGTGCAGTGGTCCCTGTGCCCACTTTTTAGATGAGGAGGTGAGGGTTGAAGCTAGCCATGGGCTATTCCATCTCACTTCCTGCTCAGCGGGAGGAATTGCTGGGTTAGAAGCAGGAAAGGCGCCTAGGGTTACCTCAGAGACCATTGGGGTGGGGGGTGGGGTTGAACCAGGCTGAGATAACCACTGCGCTATCTCTGCAGCCGAGTACCAGACCAGCATCAAGGAAAAGCTGCCCCTCATCGTCGGCTCCTCCGCTGCCGGCTTAGTCTTCCTCATCGCCGTGGTCGTCATTGCCATCGTGTGTAACAGGTGGGTGGCGGCTTCTGGACCCTGTCTTTAGGGAGCAGGTGGGGACTTTCTCTCAGGCCCTGGGGGCCCAGAGGAGCTGCAGTCGTCCAGGATCCCTCAGGTGTCCATCATCCACCCATACAGTAGAAATGGGTGCTGTCCCAACAAGTGTGTGTGGGCAGGGTTGCCCACTGAGGCACTGAGGCAGCGAGGGCCATCCCAGACCAAGAGGGCACAGATGATGGCAGGGTGCTAAGAGCTGTGGGGAGGCTGAAGGACGATATAATTCATTCCCGGTCTTCTGTACTAGCTAAGGCGCGGAGGCTGAAGAGAGGGGAGGAGCTTAGCCAGGATGGGCGTGGCCTGTGGGCGTGGCGAGCCAGAGACAGGGGGTGGAGTCAATCCTTGCTGGCTGTGGGCCGTGATGCGAAGACCCTTCCTGCTTAAAGAAACCCCTACACGTACTTCCCAGCCAAGGACCAGAGGAAGCTCACACGGACAGTGCCGCCGAGGTTAATGGAGTCAGATACCACAACTAGAATCTGAGGACTTTGTTTTAAAGGGATTTGGCTACAGAAAGGACAGGGGACAGAATGAGCCTAGAAAAGGGAAAGCCAAGTGAGGTCAGGCTAGACAAAGGACAGGACTGGACACCACCACCTCTAGCAAGGGAGTGGCCTCAAGGGGTTGCCCGCCCTCTCTCCCTATCACCTACTGTGGCTCCCACTTCCCTGGGTGCCTTCGGGTGGCTCCAGCCCTTTGCTCTTGTTCCAGAAGACGGGGGTTTGAGCGTGCCGACTCAGAGTACACGGACAAGCTACAACACTACACCAGCGGACACAGTATGTACACACCCTAGCCAGCCGTGCTGGCACACTGGGGCCCTTCTCTACCATGTCCATGGAGATCCCCTCCACAGTGCTGTGGCTGCTGCTGCTGACACTGCCTCCTCCTCTTCCTCTTCTTCGTCCTCTTCCCCGTCTTCCTCCTCCTCCTCCTCCTCCTCGTCTTCTTCTTCTAGATTTGTGTTTAAAAATGTGTGTGTGTGTGTGTGTGTGTGTGTGTGTGTAAATGTTTGTGTTCGCGTATGTGCCATGGAGGGTTTGGTGGCAGGGGAAGGGTGTCCGCTGACCTATGTACTCACAGAGGACATCAGATTCCTTGTAACTGAAGTTGCAGGTGTGTGGGATGCTCGTCTTGTTACATGGGTGCTGGGATCTGAACTCCAATCCTCATGATGTACACAGCAAGTGCTCCTCACCATTGAGCCCTCTCTCCTGCCCCTCCCTAAGGCCAGGTGGGTCCTGGATGTGCCAAGCTGTCTCTAACTTTTTAGTTTCTGTACCTGCTATTCCTCGTGCACTTCCTATAATGACCCCATCATGCAACACCACGTCCCCCAAAACCCTTCCCTGACTCCATCCATTCAGGTAGTCTCCAGACTAGAAGTTGCCCCCTGACACTAACAGGGCACCAAGCAGCACAGAGTGGGTGCCACACCTATGTGTGAGCTATGCAAGGAGATGGACCCAGAGCTGGGGGTGTGGATTTAAATTTGAGGTCCAGACGAGGGTCTTATGAAAGCATTCCTTTGAACAAAAACACAAAGGCTTTGGGAGAATGGGCTGCTCAGATTTCTCCAGGGACGAGCATTGTAGGCAGGGAAATAGCCAGTGTGCAGGAGGAGCAAGCATGGCCGAGCCGGAGTCGGGCGGGAATGGGAGGTGGGAGTAATTCTTGTTGGCCATGTAGAACTTTAGCTTTTCCTCCGAGTGAAGTGGGAAGCCTCAGGAAGTTCTGAGCTGACAACTGACTTGTTCTGTGTTACAGTCTCTCCAAAGGCCTCTCTGGATATTGTGTGGAGAACAGAGAGAAGAAGCTGAAACCAGGGAGGTGGCTCTTAGAGCCATCCAGGCCAGATACAGTGGTGGCTAGATCAGGACTATGTGGGGGGGGGGGGGGGGGGAGATAAAGGGAGAGAGAAAGAGAGAGACTTGGCCTCACATAGCTCAAACTGTTCTTGAACTCACCATATACTCAAAGATGAGTTTGAATTTGTAATCCTCCTGCCTCCACTCCCCAAGTGCTTGGGTTTACAGGCATGTGCTACCACACCCAGTTTATGTTTTGCTAGGGATGGAACCCAGGACTCTGTTCATGCTAGACAAGCACTCTACCCACTGAGTCACGTCCTCAGCCCTCAGACATCGACTGATGTGGAACAAGAAGGAGCAGAGCCCCAGAATGCAGACTCTGGCTCAGAAAGCTTGAAGGGAAATTTCTTAGGCTTAGCAACCACTTTGGACATAAATATAAAAATTAAACTGTTAAAATCGCCACTGAGACCAGGTGACGGCTGAACAAACGATGGGGACAGACATCCGAAGCACCACAGCGGTGGGTGGGTCACGGGGAAATGACAGTGACGTCAGAGTTCACTCATGTGTCAGGAAGAAGTCACGACCCACAGCGCTCCATCCCACCACTGTCTCGGTCACAGATGTGGGTAGTCGACACAGTCTGTGCTCAGAAGTGTCAAGAGCTGTTGAAGCCAGAGAGATGGCTCAGAAGTTCAGAGCACTGGCTGCTCTCCCAGAGCACCCAAGTTTAATTCCCAGCACCCATCTGTAATTCCAGTCCTAGGGGACCCAACATCCCTTTTCTGACCTTCTTGGGCACCAGGCGTATAAATGGCACTTGAGCGTACAAGCAGGCAAGACACTCATCAGAAGATAAAAGGAACTGTTTTCATGAGCTGGGGAGGCAGATCAGGGGATCAAGTGTTTGCCTTGATCGAGCTTGAAGTCCTGAGTTCAATCCCCAGTTCAGTTTCCCATGTGAAAAATGTTGGATTTCTCTCTTTGCTGTCCTCGTGCTAGAGAGGTGAATGCTGGGGGATCTCTGGGACTCCATGGCCAGCCAGTGGGGCCTGCTTAGCAAGCTTCATTCAGGTCAAGGAAAAAAACAAGGTGGATGGCCTTGGATATTGACCTTTGGCTTCCACGTGTGCACACACACACATGCTCAAGTGTCTACACACACGGTAGGTATAACGTGAACCCACATATACAGAAACAGAACTGTCCTTCATGCTCAGTGCAGAGGTACCATTTCATCCTTGTAGTAGTCTCACTGTGAGTATGGATTCCAGGACCCAGACTACACAGCAGGGCTGGGAAGGAGCTGGTCCCGCTGCCACTGCCCTGTGCTGTGTCCTCACCAAGGCAGAGTTTAGGCAGCCTCCCCTGCATTAGTTGGGAGCGTGGCACTTTGGAGCCTGAGCCAATAACAAAAAAATGATGAGATTCTGTTTGGTTGGGTTTTTTGTTTGTTTGAAATAAAGGGGTGCGTGTGTGTGTGTGTGTGTGTGTGTGTGTGTGTGTGTGCGTGCGTGTGTGTGTCTGTGTGTGTGTGTGTGTCTGTGTGTGTGTGTGTGTAATAGCCTTTGCTGTCCTGGACTCACTTTGTAGACCAGACTGGCCCTAAACTCACAGAGATCCACCTGCCTCTGCCTCCTGAATGCTGGGACTAAAGGAGTGTGCCACCACAGCTGGTGAGATTTATTTTTTAAATCGACCGCAGGATTTGTTCAGAGATCAATGATATCCTTTACTCCTGAGTTCTTCTTCCCTGCCCTCAACTCTCAGAGCCACACAGAATACATCCAGAGATCCCATCCATCCCCCAGACCTACACAGCCAAACGAAGGAGGAAATAGAGAGCCAGAGATGTATATGGCTCAGGGTCACCAAACACAGACTTTCCTTTCTCAGCCGTGGCACGTGCTCAGTGGGAAGCAAACTTGGGACGTCTGGATGGGGAACCGAAGGGCCTGACCTTCCTTCTCATCTCTGTTCTGGCACTGGCCAGCTGGTCGCCCTGGGGAAAACACTGAACCTCTCTGAGTCTTGAGATCCTTATAGAGACCACAGAAAGGGTGATGGATCCTCGGGATGAGTCAGTGGATCTTAGCATAGTAACAGTGGCTTATAATGGTAACATTTCATACAAGCCAAGTGCTCTTTACAACAGTCATTTATTCTCTCTGTTTTCTGAATGCTCTGCTAAGTCCTACCTAAAACTTCTCGGGGGCTGCGGAAATGGCTGGCTTGGTTAAAGAGCTTGCAGTGAGACAAGAAAACCTGCTTTGATCTCCAGAACCCGTATTTAAAGAGAAAAAGACCAAGCGTGGTGGCACCTGCCTGTAATCCCAGCACTGTGGAGGGAGGGGCAGGTGGGGCTCCCTGGCCAACCAGCTGAGGCTAATTTGCATATTCCAAGCCAGTGAGGGACTCTGTCTCAAAAAAAAAAAAAAAAAAAAAAAAAATCAAGGTAAATGGTTCCTGAGGAGTGACACTCAAGGTTGTCCTCTGGGTTCTGCACACACACACACACACACACACACACACACACACACACACAGTTAACC